>DF357771.1:42583-57074 GCA_000787875.1 Solanum virginianum
CTGCCCGTGGACGTAGCCGATGCATTGTCGGTGAACCACGTTAAATTCTGTGTTCGTTCTTGTTATTTTCTCTACGTTTATACACATCTGTTCTAACAATATTGAATATGAATAATGATTGGTAGATTAAGTCTATCTATCTATTTTTTGTAATACTCCATTTTGCTAAGACATTTGTGACTTGATTAACGTAGCTTCTCTATAACAATGTCGAACCTCGCAATTAAGAGTACTTGAGATATATTGAATATGAGTAATGATAGGTAAATCAAGTCTATCTATCTATTTTTTTTTATAATACTCCATTTCACTAAGACATTTGCGACTCGCAATACAGAGTATTTGAAATACATCAAATATGAGTAATGATACATAGATCGAGTCTATGTGTTTTCTTCAATCATTAAACTTAAATTTTTATATTTTATTCGAATGTACTAGCAGGGAATTTAAATAAAGTTGCATATTATACCATTTTGACTAAAGTTGGATCATCAATATAAAGGACTTTTGTGAAAGCATATTGTTTGAAAGGAATAGTACCCTTTAAACATGAAAATTTGGGCATCAAATCTATTTGTTCAGCCCCACAAAATAATCAAGGTCAATCATAATTCATAAAAGGTCGAATTTTGTGTTGTATGGAGAAGAAAATGCATGCATTAAATCACCAGGTGATTTCTTTTCATCTGTTGTAGTCATAGTGGACAGAGCTATCTAATACTCATTGTCGGTGATAAATGACAGATATCTAATAAAATTAGTCAAAATACACGCAAACGGATCCGAATACCATGATTATCCAAAAAAAAATTAAAATCCTTTAGAAACAATTTCCTTCAAATGTAAGTTTAGTTCTATCTTACCCCATAAAAGAATTACTTACAGATAAAGTGGGTGCAAGTGTTCTTTACAAATGAAGAGAACTTATTCCAATTTGGGAAATCAGATAATGTAGCTAAGAAACCAAAGTCAAAGCAATTATTAAGGGAAAAAAAGTAAAATGAAGAATTAAGTGCGAGAGTTTTTTTAAAAAAAGTCAGAGAGATGCTTATATAGTTACTAGTTACAAAATTCCGTGCACGGGTCCAATAGTTATTCATAAAGTTATTTTTAATGATATAATTAAATACTATTTAATTATTTTATTAGATGTAAAATAATATTATGTATTAATATTGATGATTTTTAGTTTAATGGTTAAATAACTTTTAGTTTTTACTCTAAATAAAACTTTTATCTTATTTCATTGGCAAAATCTTAAAATCACTAAGCAATTGCTTTACATAGATTAAATTAAAAAATCATCGAAATATTTTTATGGGTCCTTCAATTGCAAAAATTAGTTGTTAGGGGTAATATTATAAAATTACTAAGCAGCTACTTTGAAAAGATTAAATTAAGAAATCTCCAAAATATTTCTGTAGGTTCCATTAATTTAAAATGACTGAACAACTGAAGCAACTAGGGAAATTATTTATGAGGGACAATATCGTAAAATCACTAAGTAATTGCTTTAAATAAATTCAATTAAAAAATATCTGAAATATTTTTATGGGTCCTTCAATTGTGAAAATTAGTTGTTAGGGGTAATATTGTAAAATCGTTAAGCAACTGCTTTAAAAAGATTCAATTAAAAAATATCTGAAATATTTTTATGGGTCCTTCAATTGTGAAAATTAGTTGTTAGGGGTAATATTGTAAAATCGTTAAGCAACTGCTTTAAAAAGATTCAATTAAAAAATTCTCAAAATATTTTTATGAGTCCCATATAATAAAGAAGCCGAAGCAGGCATGTCGACGGAGAGGTGCCTGCTTGGAATGCTAGGATTCCTCATGGAGGCAAATAAGAGAATTCATAACTAGTATTCCCCCGTCTCAATTTATATGAGTTATTTTAATTTGATACGAAGTTTAATAAAAAAAAAAGGACTTTCAAAGCTTGTAACAAATATTTGTATGATTAGAAATCATTTTGTAAAACAAATATTTTAAAATTAAATTATTACAATATATAAAAATATATCTTTTTTTTAAGGACCAACTAAAAAAAGCCATATAAAAGGAGTACTAGTTTATTGTGGCTATAAATAGTTGGCTAACTTGCCATATTGTAATCATCTCAATATGAAAAGAAGAGAAGTCTTACATGAAGAAAAGAGTCATATTGTTTAGTAGCCAAGGATGACTTGCCTGCTCCAATATTACTTAAAAGGTTGATCTTTTATTGATTGGTTTCAGGCAGTCTCCTTGGCTACGTTGACATGCTCTTTTCTTTTATGCAAGACATTTATTTGAGATAGAAGCTTCAGTCATCGTTAAAATACATAACATGAGTCTTATTTGAAAGAAAAGAAGAGAAGTCTAGCATGATAAGAAGAGTCTTATTTGGTAGCCAAGGATGACTTGCCTGCACCATACTTGAAAAGGTCTTTCATATGTACCCTTTCATTCTTGGTTTCAAGCAGGTCAGCTTTGGCTAACTTGATACGCTCTTCTGTTTTTATGCAAGACTTTCTCTTCTTCCATTTTTTTAGTTTTGCAGTTCTGATTCACAGAAACGAATTCAGGAATTGAGAGTAACAGAGACACTAATAATCGGTAGCTATATATATGTTGGGATTCTTTTATGTGAATATACTAGAATAGCCATATCTACCTCAAATGAATTGTTTGTGCATCCTGTATCAACCGGTCCTTAAATATATACACAAATTTACATTTATTTTTTCTAAAATTATTGGGAGCACGCAATTCTCCTATATAGGAGTAAGTCCACCTATAATCTACTCTTTGACTTTTGAAAGTTACACTTTAATAGTTTGTTTGACTAAGCTTCTAAGCAAAACAAAAGTGCTAATTATTAAAAAAAATTGAGATTCTTAACCATGCTTTTAGAGGAAAAATAAGTGATTTTAAGTAGTAATAGTTGTTTCTCCCTAAGCTAGAAAAAGTATTTCTTTTTCTCGAAAAATACTTGAAGAACATTAACCTAGCATCTTAGAGTCTGTGTAGATGGACTTGTAGTTTTTGGCTTAATTTATCTTTTTGTCGTAAAAAAAAGTGTTTAAAAATTATTTTAGCTTGAAAGTACATAATAAAATAAGTCAATCCAAATATGCACTTCCTAATAGCTAGTAAAATGAAAATATTAAAATTAAAACTTCATTATACGAAATTAACGGTGAGATTCTTTCTCGATCAGACTAAAAAGAAACTTATTGCATTAATGAGGTCAACTCTTTCTTTTTGGCAATTAGATTTGATTAATATGTTCATGCTTCCATTAATCGTTTGAACTATCAGCAAACATTCAGATTCAATATGTTGCTGCAATGACCCAAGTACATATGTTGTGAAAAGCATAAATGAGTTAGGAGCAAAGAGTAAGGGCAAAGGAAAGCCTTTCGATCTCCAGGAGCAATTGAAGTGAATCCAAGGAGAGGTCGTTTGGTAGCTGAATAAGAAACAAGTTTTATTTATGTACTAATTTTTCATATAATTTATACGATTTTTGATGGTCAGATAGGAGATAAGTTATTCATGTATAAGATCAATAAAATGTTAGTCACAATTTAGAAACACACATTACTAATACATGTACAAGTAAGTATGAGGAAATTTATATTTATTTTATGCACGATAAAAGGTAAAATAACAAATACATGAATAACTAATCTCTGCATAAAATAATATATATATTCACTCATAACTAATCTGTACATTACTAGTACATACATAACTCTAACCAACTACCAATCAAGTGACCCGCTGTAAAAGAATGCAAGGAAGGATTTCCCATAAAAGGCATCTCGATTGCTTTCAAAATCAGGTCATCGACCAGTAATGCGACTTATAGAAGAATCCCTCCTTGTCGTCCTAGCAACGTTGGCACTAAAAAAAAAAAAAGCAAAAATTAAAGCAGCTACCAACCATAAAAAAATTCCAAGAAATCAATCCGTGATCCATCTACTTTTAGTTTGAGATTTTTGAGGATTGGTTTGATCTATCTCATGGCCATCTTATGTACAACTTTTAGGATCTATGAAACAAGCTATAATTATAAATTTCTTCCGTTTATCTTGAAAGAATTGATTTGCAAGTTGATAAAATCTGTGCTTTGATGAAGAAGAGTCTAAAGTACCTTTGGTCTATGAGATTTGATATAATATTTTTTCTCGTTCATCTATCGGGCAAAAAGTACATCTGACATTAACTTTTTGGGCCAAAAAAGCCCTCGACAATGACCTTTCAGCTCAAATCTACTCTCATTTCTAACATTTCCCGTAATATAAAATAATATAATATCTTTGACTATCGAAAAAACAACAACTTATATTGTAAATACAGACTCGAACACTTACAAAGTATTAAGCTCTTCCCTCGTTGTGTGTCATATGTGTTGGAAAGAATTTATCATCTTCAATCTCTCAAGGCCAGACACCTTTAATGTTGTGTAAAAACTCATGGATATAATGACAGATTGACAGTTGCTCAATTATCGCTAAATATTTTCACAAAAAGAAATTATTATTATCGATAAATATCTCTTTTGTTGTATTGGACAGGCAATGTTTTAATAGGTCAAAGAACTATTAAGACATTGTTCACCCTCCTCTAATGTCTAATAATTAAGTGGTGTACCAAACTTACATAAATATTTCCAAGCAACTCCTCCTTTGGTGTTTATATGTCTTTTTTTTTTCTACGTTTGCCTATCCATTGAGAAAATATACTACTGATAAATATTAAGTCAAACCCAACTAAATTTGGGATTAAAGTATATATATATATATATATATATATATTTATTTATTTATTTATTTATTTTGGGGGGGATGGACTTTCTTAGTATTCCAAAGATTTGATGCAAATTTATCAGATTCTATAAGCACAAATTAGTCAAAATTCCCTCTTTTACTTTCGAGAGATGTATTCAATTTTGAGTTCGAACCCTGAAAATATAGAATCCAGTTAGAAAGCGCTTTCTAATCAAAATTCACAAAAAACTTCTTTGTATCAATCCCTTGTAATTAAAACATGACTACTATTTGCGCTATATTACTACAACCATAGGACTTCCTTCTTTAATGAGTCAAACATGACGTGAGTTTAGATTAAACATGTCAATGAATTTTCAAAGTATTTTAATAAGGACACAATCTTAGATAAGATCGTGAAGGCACGAATTAGGATATATAGAAGGTTACTTTAGTAGGTAATTGAGCTTTGTATCGCTCAACTTTTAACAGGATTAGGCTTGATATATATGAGTATGGAAGCACCACGTATGTCGTTATTTGTATTATGCATATAGTTTCTACTTTCTTGCCTTTGACATTTGCTACCATTTTTTGTACATTGTCTTCAGTTCTCCACATTTTTACGAATGTTCTCTCCTGTTTTTCTTATTAATTGACATGTTTTCTTCACTGTCGTATATATTTTCTTTTCCATAAAACTATTTGATTTGTTGCACTTGGGTCGATTGGGTGTCTTGCTGAAACAGTCTCTCTACCTCTACGAGGTATGAACAAGATCTGCATGTGTATTCTCTAGCTATCCTCCTCAAACACCATTCGTGGATTATTATATTGTTATTATTGTTGGTTTTTTTTTTTAAAAAAAAAAACATTGAGTACTTTGGACTTTGCATAAATGGAAATACAAACTCCCCATCCTATATAGATAATTATTCCATGGCCATTGTGCTTGATATACTTGGACTACACTAGTCCTATGGTATTTGGATACAATACATGCATTGATTGCCCCAACAAGAAATGATGGAAGATAAAGTGATGTCCTTACAAATGAATAGAACTTATTCCAATTTGGGAAATCAGATAATTTTAGCTAAAGAAACCAAAAGTCAAAGCAATAAAGGATAACATAAAGCCACTATACATACAAGAAAAAGATGCTTATTTATCCTTTGTACTAGTTTGTTGTGACTATAAATAGACTAAACTTGTCATATAACAATCATCTCAATATATATGAAAGAAGAGAGGTCTTACTGAAGAGAGTCATATTTTATTTTTAGTAGCCAAGAATTGACTTTTTCAAAAAAAAATTATATATACATTAATAATATACGAAATCTTATTTCAATCTTCGTGAAGAGATTGTTTTCAATATATTAGAGGAGTCTTATATAGTAGCCAAGGATGACTTGCCTGAAACTACTTGGAAGGGTTATATATTAATGATGTCCTTTCTTTCTTAGTTTTAGGCAGGTCACCATGGCTAACTTGATAAGCTCTTCTTTTTCATGCAAGGTCTTCTTCAATTATAGTGTATACTTAATTCATCTTATGTTTTATTTTATTTTATTTGACACTATTTTTCATGATCTATTTTTAAAAAATGACATTTTATATGTTTTAAATGATATTTTTTTGTAGCCACACAAATGCTATGAGATTTTTAAGAACAGAAGCTTCAAAAATTTGATAAGAAGGCATTGTGCTAGCAAAATAGTGTAGAAAGTTAGTGGGCATTGAGTTGAGCTTTGTCTCGCTTTTTATCGGAATTAGGCTTGATTGGGAGTCTGCAAGCATCATGTCTTTCTTAGTATTAGTCTTATACATATAGTTTCTTTCTTTTGATTTCTGTTACTATATATATTTCTATTGCATTTAGTACCACACTACTTCATTATCGTTATTCTGATTGCGTTCTATACTGTTTTCTTTATTAATTAACATATTTTATGAAATTTTTTATTTAATAATTAACTACTTTGATTCTATACAACACTTTAATTTATCAAAAATCTTTCAAAAATAATTTTTCTATCTTCACGAAATGAAAAATATATAATATATCTTTTGGAGGGTTAAATTATCCAATAAGCTTAATATTCAGTATTACATGCCTTGTATATAGTCAAGATGAAAAAGAACAATAGAGGAGACATCAAATAGATGTGTCATTCCAAAGATTTGATGCGAATTTATCAAATTCTATAAGAATAAATTAGTCAAAATTCCCTCTTTTACTTCTAAGAGTTGTATTCAATTTTGAGTTCGAATTTTGAAAATATAGAAAATTCAGTTAGAAAATGCTCCAAATAAAATTCATAGAGAAAGCTATTTTTTCAATTTTCTCTAATTAAAACATGACTGTTGTCTGTATTACTACAAGTGCTTCATTTTCTAATGAGTCAAACATGATGTGAGTTTAGATTAATCATGTCAATGAATTTTAGATTATTTGATGAGGACATGATCTTAAATAAGAAGAATCGCGAGCGCAAATTAGTGTAGAAAGTTAGTAGGCATTTAGTTGAACTTTATCTCGCTTTACAACGGAATTAGGCTTGGTGAGAGTCTGGAAGCATCATATCTATTGTAGTATTAGTCTTATACATATAGTTTCTTTCTTCTGATATCTATTACGATATTTCTACTGCATTTAGTTACCACACTACTTCATTGTTGTTATTCTGATTGCACTTTATGGATAACACCCCTCTCCATTTCCTTTCTCTCCAATTATTCAAAGTTTCTATCTTGATGACTGACACATGACATAAAATACATTTGATGACTAAGATTTAATTGATCATTTCTTCTCTCTCCATTTAATGACATAAGTCAATTAAATATTAACCACTAAATCTAACTTATGTCATATGTCAGCCATCAAGATAGAAACTTCGAAAAAATAGAGAGAAAGAAAATGGAGAGGAGCCTACTTCGTGCTCATACTGTTTTCTTTATTAATTGACACAATTTATAATTTTTTTTATAATTAACTACTTTGATTTGATGCAATTCAATCGATTGAGAGTCTTTTAGAAACAATTTCTTTATCTTTTCGAGATAAAAAATAAAATCTAAGTGCATTCTAATTACCTTCGCCAAACACTACTTGTAAAACTATTGTGACGGTTTAAAAAGAGAGAAAGAGAGAGAATATTACTTTTGAACTTTTTATCGATTGAAATAGAAACTCCCTATATCCTTTATGGATAATTATTCCATGGTCAATGTTCTTGATATACTTAGACCACTAGGGCATAGTGACATATAGTCCTATGGCATTTGAATGCAATACATGCATTAATATCCCACACAAGAAATGATGGGATATAAAGTGATTAGTCCAAGTAGAACTTATTCCTATTTGGGAAGTCAGATATGATGTAGCTTAGAGAGACAAAAGTCAAAGCAATAAATTAAAAGGATAACATTTTTTTTTCTTGGTTTATAAAGCAACTATGAAAAAATGCTTACTACTCTTTTGTATTTTTACTTATTCCGTATTGATTTGAGAAATGCAGTAAATATAATAGTTTGGAAAATACAATGGAAAAATGGTTGTAGTTAATAATAAAGATAATTATAAAATGAAGTACTAAATAATCTCTTGGTTTCTGAACTGAACAAGAAAAAATTCACATTTAATTTTAATATAGTGAACAAGTAAAACTGAATAGATATCCCACTTTTACTTTTCTCGAATTCACCTTCTATGGTGACTCATCACATTTTAGAGTGAAGCCTTTAATGAAGGAATTTATAAACTTTTTAGAATTGTACCCCTAAAAGAATAATTTGTTGTGACTATAAATTGGTGACTTACTTGCCATACAACAATCATCTCAATCTATATGAAAGAATAGAGGTCTTACATGATCAAGTAGAGAGTCATATTATTGTTTAGTAGCCAAGGATGAATTTAATTAATGCATATATTAGTAATATACGAAGATTTTATTCTTTATCTTTACTAGGGTGAAGAGATTGTTTTTGATGTATTAGAGGAGTCTTATTTAGTAGCCAAGGATGACTTGCCTGAAACTACTTGGAAGGGTTATATATTAATGATGTCCTTTCTTTCTTAGTTTTAGGCAGGTCACCATGGCTAACTTGATAAGCTCTTCTCTTTCATGCAAGGTCTTCTCCAATTAGCTTCTTACATAATTTATAGTGTATACTTAATTCATCTTATGTTTTATTTTATTTTATTTGACATTATTTTTTATGATCTATTTTTAAAAAATGACATTTTATATGTTTTAAATGATATTTTCTGTAGCCATACAAATGCTATGAAATTTTTAAGAACATAAGCTTCAAAAATTTGATAGGCAGCATATGTCATAAGGTCATCTAGTCATTTAACTCTAGTGGCAAATCCAACCATGAGTTTGCGGATTCAGCAAAACTCAATATTTCAGGGTCTAATCATATATATATATATGTGTGTGTGTGTGTGAAAAACAAGTGTAGAATGAGTACGTGAGCTCGATAGAACTCAGGAGTTCCAGGGTCAAAATATATATGTGTGTGTGCGCGTGGGCAAAACAAGTGTAGATAGAGTTAAATATACATTTTAGAACTCACTCTGTCGATTACCTATTCCAAATTCAATTGTATATGTTACTCAAACACTTCAAAAGTGTTGCAAGGTGCATGTGAGATCCTCCATAAGTAGTACTTTTTTGAAGGATCCAACAACATATTTGGAGAGTCCGAGCAACATAATAAATCAAGAAACACAGTCGAAATTCTTGAAACATAGCTGCAGGAAACTCGACACTATTTGCTGCAACAACCCCTTCTGTAATCACCAAGAATATTGCAGTACTAGCTACTAAATGAGTTGTTTGAGGTCGTCGTGCACCTAGTTCATTTGGACTCTAACGCCGAGGAGAAAGACAACTAACCATATTAGAAATGCTTGGTAATCTTATGGCCAAATGCGTGATAAAAACTAGGCCATGCATGGCACCTAATGCCAAGTTTTTGCAACTATATATATGCTATTTTCTTGGCATTATGGAGAACAAGGAACAAGAGTAAGAAGTGAGTAAGAAAGAGTGAAAAAAGAATAGAAAGCTACTACACTTTTTTATTATATATTTTCTTGTGATTTTAACTTACTATTATAATCCCCTTTTGACTTGCTTATTTTGTAGTAATTATATTTTGTTAATTCCTGTATCCTCTAAGTATTTAGAAAAGGCATGTTTAATCCTGGGGAAACATTTTACGCTTTTGAAATAGTTTCTTAGAACAATGTCCATCACGATTCAAGTATTTTTTTCCACATATATAGACTAAGAACAGAACATTACCGGAGGATAACAGCAGAAGCAATTGCAAGTCTCATATATGTCCATATATCATGAAATGCCTCTTTCGAAAATTCAGTCCAAGATTTTAATATGAGTAGATTCTGCAAATATCTATTAGGCCATGAAATTTGATCAGAATTTGAAAATCTAAGATTTTGTAAATATCTATTAGGCCATGAAATTTGATCATATTTTTGAATTCTCAAAACTTTTAATATTTTCCGATAAATGCATGTCCAAACACAACATTAAATTCCAAAAACCATAACTTTAAAAACTCAAATTTTCAAGTTTTAAATCTATGGTCAAACGGGAATTTAACAACAAATATCACCTTAGTAACATGAGAGTTGTAACTAGTGGAAAAGACATTTCTTCAAATACCAAGAACACATCAAGGAATATAAGTGGCGTTGGGCTTAGTTAACCCAAAGATACTCTTAAACGGTGTGATATTATCTGCTTTAGATCAAGTACACACAATTTTTCGCCAAAGGTCTCCCACTATTTAAGAGATCATATACTTTATATAACTTTTCAATCTTTTCAGCTAACAATATGAGACTTTTATTCACATTGATATACTATGGAGTCTTGCTCCAAGAAACCAATTACTTTAGTACTCCCTCTATCTCATCATTTTACGTGTTATTCTTTTCTTTTTAGTACGTCTCAACAAAATATTATCTACTATAATTAAAAGTAATTTAGCCTTTTAATTTTTTTTTATCGTTAATGAAATGATTCTCATCTGAAATGTATACAATTGTATATTGATATTAATCAATAATTATATCACGAATATAATTGATTTCTATCAATGATTAAAATAACTATATAAAAAACTATTTTATTCGTTAATACAAATCCATTGTGTCAAGTGTAATAATGAATACAATTGTATTGCAAGTTGTAACATATTTTAAGTGTATTAACGAATTATATAATTTGAATTAATGAATATAATTGTATCATGTTGCATCACATAACAAATTGTATTTGTATTGATCTATTACATTATGTTTTTGTATTTATGGGTTACTATATGTGTCAATATATTTATTGTCTTGTGTGTTTGTATTTATATTTGTATCTCTTACCATATGTTACTTTGAAAAAGTTACCATTTATATTTGTATTTTGAGATATATCATTTGTATTTCGAATTATAGACAAGGTCATTTGTATTTTTATTACTGAAAATGATTTGTATAGTTAAAAGTTATCATTTATATTTGTATTATTGACTATTACCATTTGTATATGTATTATAGAGAGTGGAGGAGATGGGCGAGAGATTATGTTGATTTTTAAATATCAAACCAAACACAATATTAATTTTATATATGAATAATTTACTTTCTAATTAACTATCAAATATAATATTATTTATGCAAAATTTAATACTGCTTAACTCACCTTCAAACTAGCTACCAAGCCAATCCCAACTATTTTGAATTCCTTGGGGACCATTAGATAAAAAAGTTTGTTACAAGAAGAAACTATTGGTGGGAAACTAGACGTCTATCCTTTTATTATTATTTTCAATAGGTTTAAATTTTTAAAAAATGATTATATAGTCTCACACAGCCTAACTTCAATGGATTATATATCTCCCTACATACAAAAAATTAAGTTGTGTCTTGTATATCAAATGAAAGCCCTTTAATCTAGTTTCCAATGCTTTAAATTGTTTGTCCTTTCAATATTTTTACACAAAATTATGAACATTTTACTGAAGATTGCTAGAGATATCCATTCGGGTGCGATGAGAGTGGAAATTCCACTTGAGCACTAGTCCATTTGAGCTTGTTTTGACTGTGAAGAAATGGCAAAGCACTTGGGAAAAATATTATAAATACAAGTCAAGTAGCTAATAGAAGAACAGTTTCAAAACATCGAGTTCAAGGCGTTTCTTCCAAGCCCAAAACGTATGGGATAAGGTGTATTTTCCTTAGGACGATGATTATAATACTATCTAAGAAACAATCAAAGAAGAGAAGGCCTAGTATGAAAGAAAAGAGTTTGTTAAGTTAGCCAAGCTGGCCTGCCTGAAACCAAGAAAGTGAGGTCACATGACCGTCAAATATATTATGGTGCATGTAAAGACCTTTCCAAGGGGTGCAGGCAAGTCATCCTTGGCTACCAAATAAAACTCTCCTATTCATGCTAGGCCTCTCTTCTGTTCGAAGATCGATAAATTTTAATCGATAAAAACAGTCAACTTTTTGAGTTCGATTTTTAACAATTTTTTAGTAGTGACAATCTTGCATGAAAGAAAAGAGCATGTCAAGGTAGCTAAGGAGACTGCCTGAAACCAACCAATAAAAGATCAACCTTTTAAGTAAATATTAGAACAGGAAAGTCATCCTTGGCTACTAAACAAAATATGACTCTTTTCTTCATGTAAGACTAGTACTCTTCTTTAATTTTTGTTGTGATGATTACTACATGGCATGTAAGACATGTATTTATAGTCACAAAAAATTATTGAGATGCTGTTACTTGCCAAGTTATCCATAGAAAAATAGGAATGGAAAACTAAAGCATCTATGTCAAAGTTACTTTATTGTCTTTGACTTTGGTCTCTCACTTACATTATTTGATTTCTCATTATTTTGGAATACGTTCTCTATTTGTAATGACACTTGCACTCACTTTATCTTCAAGTCATTCTTAGGGGAGAATGTATATATCAAGCACATTGACCATAGAATAATTATGTTTTGGAATGTTATTATTTCCATTTCTAGAAACTACAAATTACTAGATGTACAATTTTTATCGTTCAAAATTTATTGATTCATCTGTAGATTTGTATCACTGAGACTTATTGAAGGGGAAGTTCTTACTAGGAGTATGAGATCTTCATTCTCAAGGCTCAAACTTGAGATTGTTGTTTAAGGATAAAAGATCCATTATCCTATAACACCTCAAGGTGGTCAAAATTACTCAATGTCTCTTTACAAAATTATGTAACAAATTACCAATCACTTTTTTTTTTGGATATAAATGATAGAACATATTATATTTTAACTAATTCTTTTCTCACAGAATCTGATAAATTCGAATCAAATCTTTGGAATAGAAAGAAATTAAAGTCCATGACAATAAAAGAGGCATGAACAATGACACATTCATTTGATGTTTCCTCCATTATTTATATTTCATCTTGAAGCCACATAAATAAAGAATAATAATCTGATTGGATAATTTGACCTCCACCCCTCCTCCCCCCGCCCCGACTTTATAATTTATATAAAATTGCACGTTTTATCCTTCAAATGAATTGATATTTAATATTTGGCCTTTGGCAGAAATGCAATGTAAGACTGATGCGTACAATAAATCCTTGTGGTCGAGCCCTTCCTAAGATCCTGCGCGTCAACAAGAGATTTAGTGCACCAGACTTGCTCTTTTCTATGGATTGACCTATAATTTCAATTCTTTTAGTAATGACATAGCCACGTATAGTCGAGGGTGACCAATCGAACACCCTTCGTCGAGAAATTATATTATGTATATAGAAAGTCTTGAACACCTTTAATATAATTTCTAACGATACTTTAGCAATCGAACTTATGCCTAGTGTGATAGAAGTTATTTAGAAACTAAAGTTTCCTATCCATATACAAGCACTCCATATTGGTCAATGTGCTTCATATACTTTAGATCATTGAGTGTATGTTTCTATGGTATTGGGATGCAACACATAGCCACTAAAGAAGAGAACTTATTCCAATTTGGGAAATTAGATAATGTAGCTAAGTCAAAGCAATAAAAAGGAAAATATAAAGCAATTTCTTCAAAGATACTTATTTCTCCTTTTTACTAATTTGTTGTGACTATAAATAGATGAGTAACTTGCCATATAACAATCATCTCAAGATATATGAAAAGAAAAGGAGAGTCATATTATTGTTTAGTAGCTAAGGATGACTTGCCTACTCCAATATTACTTAAAAGGGTTTGTAATTACACCATTATTAATACAACAAATAATGGTGACCTTTTATTGGTTGGTTTTAGGCAATCTCTTTGGCTACCTTAACATGCTCTCCTCTTCCATGCAAGATTTTTTCATTTTTTTTTTTAAATTATTATATCATTATTTTTATGAGGATAAAGAGATCGATTTCGATATATTAGAGGAGTCTTATTTAGTAGCCAAGGATGACTTGCCTGAAACTACTTGGAAGGATTATATATTGATGTTGTCCGTTCTTTAATTTTTTAGCTTCAGACAGGTCACCATGGCTAACTTGATAAGCTTTTCTTTGATCTTCTCTAAGTAGCTTCTTACATAACTTATAGTGTATATATTTATCGTACGTTTTATTTTATTTGACATTATTTTTAGTATTCATTCAGAAAAGAATGACATCTCTTCTTCCAATTTCA
>DF357771.1:92127-123743 GCA_000787875.1 Solanum virginianum
AAAAAAAAAAAAAAAAAAAAAAAAAAAAAAACTTTGGGTTAGTACACAAAATGTTTTGTGCTGAAAAGTGTTAGTATATATGTATGCTTCCTGATTGACTCGACGTTGAATAATAAGGTCAATCTCCCTCCGAGAAGCTCTGTGGCTTACTGCTTGCAAATGCCAGCCACACGATTGTTCCAGTGAGGTAGAAGAAAATCGATGGTGCAAACAAAGAAATCTGCACAAAAACAAGTTGTCAGAGTAAAATTATGAACTGATCTTCAGGTGCACAAGCCAAATGAGGGTATTATGGAGGAATGTGAGACAGCTTACACTCCATGAATGAGTTGAATCAAGAAGATAGCCAGTCAGAGCAACGCCTACGATTCCAGGAACTGCTCCAACAGTGTTGGTGATGCCCTGCATGTACAGCTTCTCAAGGTGGGAACCAAGATATTCTAGACTTGAATTTGCACGGAAGACATCAGATTAATATTCTGCACTAAGATTATCCGCCTAAGTGCCTTTACCAGACGGCTATCGTCTTCCGTGGCTAAGAACAGTTTCAAGGGAAACAGACTAGTATAAGACTACATGTAAGAAGTTTATAGTATATTGTAAGGATTGTGCATCAGTATTATTATTAGCACTTCCCTACATCATATTCTTCAATTTTACTATTGTTGTTCTTTTCTTTTCACTATTGTATCTACTTTTCGACTGATTTTACTATGCTTGACTTGAGCTGAGAGCCGATCAAAAACAACCTCTCTACCTTTACAAGGTAGGGGTAAGACTACACACACAATATCTCCCTAGACACCACCCGTGGGAGTACAGTGTATGTTGTTGTTGTCATTGTTTGTACACAACGGGAGTGATCCAAGAAGGAAGTAACAAAATCAATGTCATATTTATGCATGATGATGACAGCAGTATACCAATTATAGTGAACTCATAGACGCAAGCTAATCAACAACTTACTAACAAACTCCGAATTCAATGGCAGGGTAGAAACTTACTATTACAAACAAAAGGTTTTTCCCACTGCAAATAAGTGGGAAATTTGTGCTATGGAACATGATTTTCCCACTTATGTCCCATCGAACCAGCTCACTGGGAAAATGCATGGTGAGAAAGAGATTCTCACTGAAGTTGTAGGGAACTTCCTATGTTTTTTCTCCGGGAAAATAGTGGTTTTTTAGTAGTATCTGACTTGTTTCCAAGCAAAAAATGTTAGAGATATTTGGCAGCACAGAATTTTCAGTTTTTAGGTGTCGCGTTTTTTTTAAAAAAAACATGGATAGCAGCATATAAAATGAGTACAGCCTTGCTGTGTTTACATACCAGAAGAATGCTTGCATACTTGGGTGAAATGTCTTGATGGGTGCAATATAGGCCTGCAACAATGAAAACATCGAACAAGATTAATTATTATCAGCAGATAGGGAAGAAGTGCATCTTTAATAGTTATTAATTCAAAACTATTGACAATCAAAGCAATTTAATAAGAGTACCTGATAAAGCAAAACTTGATAGGGCTAAACCACCGGTGAGGATTGTTACTACTTCCCACGGAGGCAAACCCAAGTCCAACGAAGAAAGAGTCATACAGGTAGCAGGCGATAAAAAGGCTATTGTTTGACAAATTTTTCTAACCTGTTAGTTCAGATGAGTTAAAACGAGTGTCATTCTTGTCAAGTTTTGTAAATCGTCATTGTGATGTTAGTATATTCCAAGTTATAAGAAACAATGGCAAGTGAAAGGTGATAAAAGGAAATAAACTTTGAAAGGAGATCAATCTAACAAATTCAGTTGATATACAAGAAGTATCCCGAGTTCACGCAGAGTCAGGGGAAGGACCACACACCAAAGGGATGTAATGTAGAGGAGGGTGGAGATCCAACCAACATAAAGAGCATGACTTCCAATTACATGGAACACAATCACTCAAGTTCAACTAAGACGATCCCACGTGTTTCAAGCATTACTTCTAGACATGGAGTCGAACATTATCTACTCTTGTTTGAAGGGTTGTAAAAATGTATAGAAGATATGACCAATATGTTCTCCGATCCTCATCTTTTATATTATGACTGACATAAAAAGACATGAGAAACAAAGATTACACCAGAGAAAGTAACATTCCGGGAATAGAGAAAATAAGGAGAAGTTTTAAGTACCAGTGATGTATCAACCCCTTTGGAAATCAAGCTATCAGCAAATTGTGATGCGATGCTGGTAACGAAAATTGAAGCTAATGGAGGGCCAACTGAGACCTGAAATTTAAGTAAAAATACTGTGAGGATATTCCTTAGTTGCATAAACAGTCTTGACAAATCAAGTCTAATATTGATTAGATTTGGGAGGAACTTGCTAAAAGTAAGTGGTAATTTCTGTAGGAAAATACACAAGATAATTATTTAATGTTAAATTTTCATTTTCTTGATGAAGTAAGAAGTTTCTTTAAAAGTGCATCAAGAAGACGTAATGTTACCCGAGGCATTGCTACAGGGAACAAAATGACAAAAGAGAGTAGATAGACATACACGTGAATATGACGAGAGCAAACTAGACATGGGAAGCGAAGATACAGTAAACTTACCCATGCTGCTTCTGTCAGATTAAGGTTCAGCTCCTCACTGCAGGGGATGCAAAAGGGAAAATCAAGCTTTACAAAATAAAAAATATTTCATTCAAATGAAAAATGTAAATGCAGCAGATATTTATATCTGAATATAGGAGACAAGTTAAAGTAATGTAACAACAAGTAGGACCACAGGTCCATGGTTGTACCATGGCGAATGGAGCATGATAACAATGCGTTCGACCAAACCCACTATTTTCAATGGATATAGATGTACATGTAAAAATTACTAAAATTTCAAAAAAAATATTACACGTTGAACCCATAATTTCAGAAATATTATTGATTCATAGGTAAGTGTTTTTCTTGCTAATAACATTTATTCCTAGTTGCTCAAATCCAGATTCCACTACAGTGCATATCTTTTACTCACAACTCACACAAGAAATATATCGGGTATAAACTTACCAAAAAAGAATATGGATTGTTGTAAATAGTTGAATTCCTTTTCCTGCTACTTTAACTCTATACGCTGAGGAAGTAACTTATGATCATAGCTAATTATCTACGATAAATTGGAGATATCTACTTGCACTTTTACTTGAACCAACACTGAGCGGCCTTCATAACAAAATGGAGAAAACATCTTTGGAAAGAAAAAATGGCTGAATACTCTGGATACTTTTCCATGATGCACTCTTACACTGTTGTTAGAGTTAGCACCAAGTACTATAATGTCAAGGTTTACTTCCCCTACTTTCAGTATTTCTCTTTCGGCTTTGTTCTTTTTAAGCTTTCTAAGCAGGTAATTTTAATTGGACTTCGAAGCTGATAGGAAAGACCAATTGAATTGCCATCTGCAGCTATCCAATTTAAAGCCATCTATTACCATTTTCATTCAATATGACCACACATTCTCAAAAAACAACATTTACGAACATGGCATTAGCGTCACAAACAAGAAAAATGAAACATTACAAAGAAAAGTCTCGTAATACTAAGCTCAATCATGGCAACATTTTACCTGAAATAGGTAGGAAGCCAAGACAAGCAAGCATAATGGCCCCAACTCCCACAGAAATGTGTATATATCATCGCCCATACAGCTTTGCTTCTAAAAAATGCCTTCCATGGTACATCCTACAATTAAGGCTCAATTGGTAAAAGCTTCAATATTAATACCCTAAACCAAACTAAGTTCTCTCTCAATCAAATGAAGTCATTAAGAAATTAGAGCCCGATTTTATTAGACCATTGAACATGGGAGTCTGCGGAGATCACAGAAGTTAATGGTTCATAGATTATTTTTGTATATTAATGTTACATTTAAATCAACTTCTGTATTATAAATTATATTCTGACAGCCAAAAGATATCTAATCAACTCTATACACATACCTTTAGAGAGGTGCCCAACTCTCCCAATGAAGAACCCAATGATGTATTTCTAGAAAAAGATGGTGGCCCTGTAAATATGCAAAACATATTGCTTCCGCAATTAGAAACACATTCCAAAAGCAATACAAAAACAGAAAAAGTTTACTACTCGTCTAGATCAGATTATACCACAATTTCAACAAGGTAGTGGAAACAAGAACTCTACTCACAAGACAAGGGTTCTGTGAAAGACCAAGGCCGATCTTCTTTAACCAATTGAAATCCCCAAAACCTGAAGTATGCAAAGATAACCATGTCAAGTTAGAATTGGTTTATATGTGCTTATGTCTAGACAATTCAATTAGGTATAATGCAACTCAAAAGGCAGTTTTTTCTCAAGATGAAAACGGGCAACAACAACATATCCGATGTAATCCCACGAGGTAGGGTCTGGGAAGGATAGAATGTACACAAACCTTACTCCTACCTTATGGAGGTATAAAGACTATTTCTGAAAGACCCTCGGCTCAAATAACGCATAGCAAAACAGTTTTAAAAGATAAAATATAGAAGTAAAGCAGGCATGACAACTAATACAGGAATCACTACGAAGCATATGCTTAAGTGGATAAGTAATAACAATAGAATAACGCTCAAGATGAAAACCAGAAACAAACAAAGTATACTAAAAGGAAAGCAAATTATCTTACATCTTTGGAGTTTCGGATTAACAAAAAGAGGAAAGAAAAATTTCAACTAAGAATAGCAACATTCTGTAAGTGGTGTCTCGAAAAGATGGGGATGACAACGACAACAACAAATAGGTGGCACTCAAAAATTAGTTCTCAAGATTTAGGGGGTCTGCGGGTGTAGAGTGATCTACTTAATTTTTTGTAAGAAGGGAGGCCAACTTACCAAGCTATGCCTAGAAAGCCAAACAGGTAAAATACAGACTCCCAGCCATAGTTCTGGATCATTGGAGGAGCCAACAGAAGTCTGCAAACTCAAACAAAATTAGATGACCAAAAAAACACTTTAATAAAAGAACTTCAACGATGTTTAAGTAAATCAGGTATTGAAGTAAAAATAAATTTCAGCTAGCATGGCATTGAATTTTGACCGGCAATTTGTTTAGAAGTAGTGCAGGTTTTATTACAAACTTCAGAATTTCAACTGGCACTTTCCTTGATAGATTTTGCACTTTCTACGGTTATTAAGACCATAAAGAGTAAAAGCAATAAGCCTACCTAATTTAATAGGGAAGTCGTTTACAGCTCATATGATAAGTGTAGTGTAATTTATTGCTGCTGAATGCTAGCCTCAAAAGACGGACAATGAAGTATATTCAAGTCAAAAAGGAAGGCAGATCACCAGATTTTTTGTCAAACAATACAATAGAGGTACAGCGTCTTGCAGCTGACTGTCAGAGTTGAGGAAAAATATCAACTCTTTGGTATATGTTCAACAAGATATAGTCTAAAAACTAAGTTCCATACCTGAATTCTAATGTTAATCTTACACAGAACGACATATACATTTGAAAGATAGAAATGAATATAAGATTTTTATGACTGATAGTTAACTTTAAAATGAAATTACCCGGTAACACTTCCAAAACTCAAGCCACCAAAAACAAATGATACTGCACGAGAGCGTTCCTCCAACGGTATTGTCCTGTACACAATATTTAGTGATAAATTATACATGATGCATGAAATTACACTAAATACATTACAGTTGCAAGAAAAGATGATGACAATAACATAGCTGAGTAAGTGTTCAAGAAAGTGACGAAACAAACATGGTAAACGAAATATAAACTGAAGATATTAAAGTTGCATGAAAAGACAATGTTAAATTCATAATTGGATAAGTACTCCAGATTCCACCATGGATGTTGTTGTTCCAGAGGCCATTGAGATCTGAAGTACATGATATATCTACCTTGGTCTAATTAAATTCAATCTGAATTTGTCACCACTATTACCTTTTAAACTCCAGACTTCACCATCTGAGTTTGTATCTCTATTTTCTTCACATTCTATATCTACTATAATATGTAATATATTGTATATCGGTTTACAAAAATCAAGTGACTTTTGACTAACATTGTCTTAGCTTTCCCAACTAGTTGAACCCACTGGCATGGAAATTGCAAACTGGTCATATTTTCCGTTCAATAGTTAGCTTTCCCAACTAGTCCGATTCAGAAGCACGATATGTTCTCAGAAATAGCAATTTATTCATTTGACAAAAAAATACAACAGGGAACATTGAGAAACTTTTTCAAGCATTAACTGAAAAATGACCAATATTTCCATTGTAAAGGGGTTATTCAACGCATGCCAAAGCAGGTGTAAGATAATAAACCATGGTCCAGATTCATGTGTCTGAGTAAATATGCAGTTCAAACTTCAGATATACCTGGCAATCAGGTCAGTCGCAGCTGATGGTGAAACTCCTTCTCCTATCCCAACCTATACTTGGGAAAACAATGAATATGAAATGATAAGTCTAGGAAGAAAAATACATTAGTAATTTTCGGCGTCTATTAAAAACGAGGTAGCATTATTTTTTGAAACACATGGAGCAAGGTCACATAACCAACAATACTTCTTTGGTGAATATAGGTACAAATACAGCATTTAAGTTTGTAAATATCCTAGGAAAAGTCGAAGACCAAATTACCAAGATCCTTGAAAAGATGAGTGCAGGCATAAACCCTGCAAGATAGGGAACTAACATTGTTGCCAGAGACCAGATAAATACTCCAACTTCAAGAACTCGACTGCAAACAAAATAAAAATCAAATAAGCATGATTAGTGATGAAGAAATCAACTTGGCATGCTCTAAAACCCCTGTTGGTTTGGAAGATCTTTTGTAAAGTTGGTGGCTTCTAAGGAACAAAGTTTCATTTGCAAAATTAGTTTTTGTTCACAAACAGTTGTTTGATCAGAAACGCGGAATTTCAAGAATAAATAGTCGGGATAAGGATTGCACTCCATACAAAGAATCCAATCAATTCATGATACCACAAATACACAGAGGGATCCAGAATTTTAAACCTAAAAGATATATAGTGAGTTTATAGAATATAGCACCAATTTGTAAAAGGACACATACACTAAAGATACTTCTAGCCAACAATCAGAAACTAGAATGATTCTTGTCTATTGCACAACACCAGAAACTTGACAATCCTAAAACTTACCTCCCACCAAATATCTTTGAAAGCCACCCGCCTGGCAATTGACTCAATGCATAACCCCAAAAGAAAGATGACTGGACCAATCCAGCTACTGATGAATTCCACCCGAATTGATGCGACATTGGAATAATGGCAACACTCAAGTTGACCTATCAGTAAATTAAACTTCAGCGCAAATGAAATTATCAAACTTTAGTTATTGTAAAGAAGAATATTTCAAGAGAAACAAAAAAAAAAAAAAGATATGCTTGTTATGCCAATTTCCACGAGAAGTTCCTCCAGAGCCTACAAGAAATGGTAAAAGCAACTTCTAACCTCGGATGAAACCAATATTACCTGTTATGTTGTATTTAACTCCAGTTACATGGAACAAGCTAACCAGTGCCAATAGAAAACAAGAGAACCAAAAGAGAAACACTTGTTGTTTCAGAGTTTCTATTTTGCATTTTCTAATGCACGTTGAACCAATGTTGTTACATTAGCAAGATGTATTATACCCTGCCTTCCACCACCAATGGGGGATGTAAGAAGTGCATCGAGCCACCAAACATGCAAAGGAAGGAGGAATTCACCATCCAGGGGAATCTAGATAGTGATAACTCAAGTACCAGAGTCATGGGGATCTGCCCTATCTACTACTTACATCCCTATAGTCTGTACTAACTTTACGAGAGCTTTAGTCAAAGATCAGCTATGATAACTTTGATGTTGCTAGTTTGCATGCTATACATATATGCCATGATAGTTCAAGGTTTGCATCACAACTGGAGCTACCCATAAATTGACTCACACCAGGCTCAGGAGATACCCGAAACAAATATGTGTCCGTATCCATGCACTCCCCATATGTAAGCTCTCGGCAAGAACTTTTGTAATTCAGTTTAGCAAGACATTCATTTCTCAATTAATCACCTCAACTGTCGATTAAAATGCCAATATTCTAGCTCTTAAGACTACTTTAAATGACAATTAACTTTAGCACTGACAACATAATGGAAAGCTCTCAGCAAGAGCAAATCCTGAAGTCAATTCACCAAACAACCTTATAAGTTGATCATACTAACATTTAAAAAGGAAGAGCTGAAACAAATTTCTATATCCATAGGGAAGTTAGCTCGCACTCATTCCAAAGGATAAAAATGAGAAATATCACAAAGCAGCAAATAACTCAGTTGCTAACCTTTCAGGGTTTGTTTAATACATGCTTAAGTTATGAGGCAATCTATCTACACAAGGTGGAATCTAATACATGCACAAAATAATAGTACATAGATTCCATCATGGCTAATATTTGCATTATTAATACCTACATAACTCTAACCAGCTACGAAAGACCCCTAAACTCTCAAAATATGGTACATGAAAAGAATTCAATTACCTTATCCATGTTACATATAACAAAGGCAAGAGAAGTAGTTCCAATAAGCTTATATCTCTGAGGTAAATTCTTCCATGGTGGCCAACCCCATTCAAAACCAACTTCTTTATCCCTAATTTCAGCTTCTCCCTTTATATCCCCAGAAGTTGAAATCAAACCCCCATTCTTCCCCAACTCACCATTCACTTTCAATCCTTTAACTATTCTCTGCTTTTTTGCAGCTTCTTCTTTTTGTCTCTCTGTGATGCTACAAGAAACTCTCAATTTCAAAATATGATTCTTAGCTAAAAGATTCAACCTTTGGGGTCTTAAAGAACTGTTAAAGATTGAAACTTTATGGTTTCCACAGTAGGGAAAATGACATAAACTCCTGTTTTCTGCTCTTACTGTGAGTTTAGCCATTGTTGGGTTTTTCAAGAATTCTTGAATTCCTGAAATATTATATGAAAAGAAAGTCCAAAAAACTATAGCTTTGTTGCTTCTATACTCAGTATTTCTGAAAAAGTAGATTAATCAAGAAAAGGGGTCTTCTCAATTTCCTATTTAATTGGTGAATTTTGCTTCTACCCACTTTTTTTATTAACTATGGAAAAAATAATTAAAAATATGTTGAACTTCTCGAATTACTGCATTCTTAAAAACACTCTTTAATTTGACTAATTAAACTAAAATATACCTCCGAACTATCACAAATATTAAAAACACCTCTTAACATTGACAAGAATTTAAGGGACATATTTTACTTTTGTTACAACATCAGGTGTATTTAAGTTCAGTTAGTCAAAGAGTGTTTTTACACTATTAATAGTTTGTGAATAAAATTAATAATTTGTGTCAAGTTTAAGAATATTTTAAATATTTTTCTCTTAATTGTTTGTTCTTTTATTTTTAATTTTTTTCATGGTTTTTATTTTTTATTATTAGTATTATTTTCAACTTTTCCACATTTCTATTGAGTGAGGACTTTGAATTGCCACGGCACTAAAAAAATTAGAGGCCCCAAATTAATGAGGAAAATTGATTTGTAGTATCTTTTCAATGCCACGTGGAAGCTTCTCATTAGATGAATAATTTTCACATTGACCTATGGTCCCTTTTTTGGAATATTCTCCTTTTCGATAACTATATTTATAATTTTATTGACAGATGTTTGATTTATTCGATTGAAAATAGATATTTATCTAAATACTATGATCAATCTCACGAGTGAAGTGTGAAAAGAACTTTTGTGAAGAAGTAAGAGAGAGAGATATGACATAATATAAAATATGTGTTTTATTTAAATTGAATAAATATAAATAACCTTTTATTCTTAATTTTATCCTTGTTTTTCTTTAAAAAAAGTTAGGAGAAAAATTTTGAAGGACAAATGTGTCATTTTTAATCTCAAAAATTGATATTTCACATTAACTGTGGTATGAAAATACTCCCATTGTAAAATTGTTAACCATGAAAGCGAAAATTATATCAAACATAAGATAAAAAGATCTTATAACTTACGGAAAATTATGATTCGTTATTTCACCAACTAAATGAGCTTTTATGTTTATACATAACTTTGAATTCCTGCTTTATCTTCGACAATCTTTTTGACTATGAATTCTCAAAATCCATTCCGCTCCATCGACCATCAAGGTCAAAATGGTCATTTCAAAAATTATATGATCCTTCAAATTTCGCAACATTTAGCCAGAAGCAGGTATCTTTTGGCTGTAGTACTTGTGAGCTGATGAACATACTGCCATATTTGGCAGCCTAGCATGTGAACTTCCTTTGATGTGGCAAGTCAAAACTTCGAATTCTTGTACGAAACAAATCCAGTGCAACCCCACAAATGGGGTCTGGGAGGATAGTGTGTATGCAGACCTTATCCCTATATTATGAAGGTAGAGAGGTGGTTTTGAATGGACCCTCGATCGAGTAGAGCATGACAAAGATCATCAGCATATCTGGCTGGACTATCTCTATTTACAGCATATACCAGTTGTACTAGTAGGTAATACTGTGTTGTCTTGATATCCGTCCATACTAATAGTCAAGTCTTTTTTAATAAACTGAAACAACTAGAAGAACAAGACTCAACATTACATGGAGCCTAACTACAGAGTACAGGAACCAAAACAATAAACATCAAATGTAATAAAGGAACAACCAATAGTTTCTACCTGCACTCCAACTAAGTATTTCTTCACGGCAATCAGGGAATGGTATTGAGATTGCCAAGGACAGCTTGCCAGTGCTTGAGATCAGTCCCTCTAATGTGAATATAGATAGAAATCTCCCTACGAATCCTGTCAGCATTGTAATCCCCTCCTTGAAACCTGGAAATGGGTTCTGTATAGCAAACTTCAGCAACATAACAACAGTAGCAAGCCTCTTTGCACTACCAGCCACACAATAAGCTCGGGTCTTGGATAGGTTCTCGCTCTTCCAGGATACCTTCAGGCATTGTGGGAGTAGAGAATAATACATTTTCGTGATGGAAACTTTCTGATCAATACCACAACCTCAAACCTGTCTCTAAGATCACCCTGAAGTGTAGGTAGGTGCTTGTAGGATGTACTTCCTAGCCTCAAAAGTTTTCCGAATAACCCAAGTTGCATTCCGAGGTATAGCACAAGTTTCCACTGTCATGTTCTTCATATAATAGATGTGAACCCATCTAATCCATAGACAGTCTTTCATTTTTGCTATAGCCCATAAGGGTGTTTCAGGATTGCAGCTCCGTTCCAAGAGATCAGATGCATGACCTTTGGTCCGCCTGCTGCTTAGAGGGAGACAGATTTCTCCCGGAACACACAGGCTCTTCTTAGATATCCCAACATCGCCAGTCCATACGAAGGTTCTACATGTACCATTGATCAGCTTCATGATCCTATTGGGTAGTACAAATACCTGGGCCGAATAAGTCTGAACTCCAAAGATTTTCAGTCCTTATGAGTTGAAGTCTGCCTGCATATGAAAGAAGTTTTGCCAACCAACATCTCACTCTCTCAGCGGTCTTTTCAACAAGGGGCATAAATTGAGTAACACTCAGTTTCTTAGAGGAAAGTAGGAGACATAGTATTGTCCCTATAGTTTCTTGTCCTTTGATTTCAGTTACTATATGTTGTTTCTTGTACTTCAATTATTTTATTATTTTGTTGTAGTTACTGTTCAGAATGTTTTCTTATGCTTTTGACTCCATTCTTTTTTTTTGGGACTGTTTTACCTTGAGCCGCGGGTCTAGCAGAAACAACCCCTCTACCTCCAAGGTAGGGTTAACCGGTTATGTTATGTGTTAACCCGACTTTCTTAAGACCTGACTATGTGGGACTAAGCTAGGAATACTGCTACTTTCAACACTACCAGCAAGGAAAAAGATCAATTGATGCTGTGAATGTATGAAGTATATAGCGTCTCACTCTGATATTTCCGCAATCAGCTTCATCACCTCTCCTGCAACGCCCTTTCTTTTACCTTGAAGCTTGTCCAAGGATTCGAGGATTCTTCATATCTTCATCTTTTATGACCTAAAATGCTACTCATGGATCATCACTCTTGACTAAATAGTTAAACTTAATGCCAATAAATCAATAAACCATAGAAAATAAAGTTCAGTCATCCAGCAAACCCTCAAAAATTAATAACAAACAAATCTTCAACTATATATAATAGTCCATCTTCCGATGTTCAAAAAATTCTTGCTAAAGATGTACCATTATTACCTTCTTGTCAATGTTTCACCACAATCTATATTAAGGTAAGGAAATAAAGAGTAATAAGATTTGACTATGATAGCTAATATAGACTTAGCAACATGGAAATGTTAAAAAGATCAACTCTTGACAAGAAAAAATCTACGAATCAGGCAACATCTGTTCACTCATGTGGTCTTCTCATGGAAAAAACACAAGGATAAAAATGAGAACCAACTCGATCAACAGCTAGAGCTGCTTCAGGCATAGCTATGGCTGAAACTATTGGCCCTGCAACGATAAGAACAGTATTCAAGCCAATCCAAGAACTTGTAGACAGTAATGAGGTGTCAGAAGACTATTATATTCTTCTATCACCAAATGTCATATCTAAACTAACAGGTGTGCAAATTTCCAACCTGAACGATCATAAACTATTTCAGTATCATCTAGGATGATCATTTACAAGTATCTTAAGACTGCGTCAAACAATTTGAAGAAGACAAAAGGTAATCTGAAAGCACACAAAGGAAATGAAAAATATACGTAATGACAAAATGATAAGACAACTATATCATCTAATCACCTTCTAATCTTTTCATTGAAAAACCAACACACCAAGAAACAAAAACCATGCAGCAACTACCAGAAGAATGCTATATCAATTGCTTGCCAGCCAATATGAATCTAGAAATCTTTTAGTTTTTGCATCATTTTTTCAGTTGAGAAAGAGTAAACCCCTGGTTTAAGAGTAGATCAGTTTTTCCACACAGCTCTTATTAGGAAAGAAAGCATCTGTTAACTATAAGAGATGCTTGCTGCAAAGAGTAAATCAAAATATAAATAGTTCAGGAACAAATCGACAAACTTTGCTTGAGAAAGATGTCACATGGTGAATGCATAGAATGATTAAAAATTGTAGAAGTTCTAAGTGTAAATTTCAGAAACAGCAAGTTCCAAAGTTACAACAACAACAACATACCCAGTGAAATCCCACAAGTGGGGTCTGGGGAGGGTAGAATGTACGCAGACCTTACCACTACCTAAGTAGAGAGGCTGTTTCCGGGGAACCCTCATCTCAAAACCCATGCGCAGAACGGACTAGATATGATCAAAAATAAGGAAAGCACATACTAATACGGAAGTATAATACAGAGCAAGTTCCAAATTTAGATATCATATTTAAAGAATGCATGTGTATTGTATTTGATATGTATGAATTAGTTGTTCCAATGGTATGCAATAAATTTTCTCAATGAAAATGATGCCTGAAAAAGCTTGCACACAGCTCGACTATTTCAACATAGGTAGGAAGGAAGAAATTACATAATCCAATAGAATTTGAACCCGAAACTTATTTGTATGCATCAAATTATGAAGATATTGACACATCCTCTCCTCTCTGCTCCCTCAGAGACTAAATCATTTTACTAGCAAAGAGATGAGGATGCAAATTATGAACTTTTACGTTTCCATCAGTGAGCTTGGACATCATAACAATAGTTTATCACTTGTTAACTATTTAGTCCAACATTTTCTCTCGCCTTCATAAGGATGTTGAATTACCAAATAGTGATTCAGACGAGCTTGTATACATAAAGTTGACTAGTATGTGCAGAAATAATGTCATATAAAAACTCATTCGATATAAGAGAACATCATGGTAATCAAGTATTGCACATCAAATGTTCATGACTAACAGAAAAAAACTTCATGCTACCAAGAATAAGTATTCACTCAGTGGTTAACAGATTCAACAGCATCCAATGAAGGAGCTTGAGCACAGCCATTCCAGGGAAACTTGGTTAAGAACGCCTCTGTCCTGCTTCCTACGCCTTTCCAAACAATTGCATCCTCAACTTTTCATGTAAACGCCCAAATAACTCGTTCTGCAAAGCCTCAAAAGCCAAGTCAAGTCTTTCCAACTCCTCCATAGCATTTTTATTGTACATAAACAGACCATAGTACAAGTCAAAGCTATCACTAGCAGTATTCTCCACCAAATTCAACAAAGTCTCATACCCTTTAGTATTAATAGGAGTAGTCTCCAAACCTAACTTCTCCAACACCCTCCCCATTGTATGTGTAATAAACTGTGAACCTGCAGCATACCTATCATGCTCAGCACATGTCATTGGCACCATCCTACATCCTTCTTTCTCAAATATATCAAGAAACTTATCAACCTTGCTGTTCTGGATTCTTCTTCGCCGATCCGAACTTTGTCAAACTAATCTTTTCATTGAAAAACGACCTAAGAACAGGTTCAGTTGAAATAATTTAAGTACAAAGGACAATAACATCAGGGTGTTGCTCACAAGGATCATGTGGATCTTGAAAAAAAGAAACCCCTAAAGAGTTAGCAACATGGGAATAATCTGTTCTTGAACAAGCAATCACAACATGACCTTGACCAACAAATGCTTTTGCAAGAAACTGACCAAAGTTACCAAACCCCACTATAGCAATTTTGAGCCTACCTGATTCATCATGTTCATTTGACACCATTGCTTCAACAATGGCTTTGATACTGAGGCGGTGGGGGTGGCTAACTTGTGATGGAAAAGTGATGAGATGAGAAATGGAGGTGGGGGTTGGCTTGGATTGAAGTGAGGTGAAAGACAACATGGTATTTGTGGTAATACAATGTTATCTATAAAGAAAGATTCTTGATTGATTTGAAATGGAGGTGGGGGTTGTCTTGGATTGAAGTGGGATGAAAGACAACATGGTATTTTGTCTATAAAGAAAGATTCTTGATTTTTGATCTTTGATTCTTGAAAATGTGAAATGAGGTTTTCAAGATTGAGGGATAAAAGAGGGGAGATTTATGAGGAAATTGAGCAATGGAGGAAAGGGGAAAAGGATGAGGTATTTAAGAGTGACAATAGTTTGGAATAAAACTAATAACTTTTGTCAAGTTCAGAATTGTTTTCTCAAAAATTGAATAGTCTCTCGGTCCTATATAGTTATCGAGAAAAAAATTGATTAAAAGTGTTATTTGAGTATATTCCTTATAGTAAATAATTAAATTTTTATCTATATATGTGCCTCTTAATTTTAGAATAACTAATGCTAAAGGGCAAAGTTGGAAAAAAATAATTAATTTTCTCTTGATTATCTAAATTGATAATTATTTTTAATATACCTAAGAACTAAAATAAAACGCAGAGAGTATATGTATAATTTACTTTTAATACATAGTGTAATCTTTTTAATAAGCCTAATACAAAATTAGAGAACACAAATTCTGATAACAATCCTATTATCCTTATCTATATGCAGACTCTTAGGGATTGTTTGGTGTGAGGTATAAGTTATAATAATCTCGACATAAAATGTAGAATTATTTTATCTCATATTTGGTTGAAGATACAAGGTAATCCTTGGACTATTTATCACATTGTTTTTGCCTTAGTGATGAGATAAGGGATAACTTATTCCGGAATTAATTATTCTGAAATAACATGTTGCCAACCAAACGATCCCTTACTATATAACAACAACAAAATCAGCATAAACCCATAAGTAGGGTCGGAAGCGAATAGTACTTACGACCTTACCCTATCTTGTGAAAATAGAAAGGTTGTTTCCAACATAGCCCTTGTCCAATAAAGCAAGACAAATTTCAGCAGATATGGCTGGAATATCTCCATTTACAACAGATAATAAACATCAAATGTAATAAGGAACAAGCAAATGTTTCTGCCTGCATTCCAAGTATTTCTTGACAGCAATCAAGCAATGGCATTGAGATGGCACAGGTTGCCAGTGAAGCTCAGTCCCTCTAATGTGAATATGGATAGCAATCTCCCTACAGATCCTGTCAGCATTGTAATCTCCTCCTTGAAACTGGAAATGGTCACCTGTATAGCTAACTTCAGCAACCAAACAACAGTAGCAAGCCTCCTTTGCAGTGCCAGACACACAATGACCTTGTGTCTTGGATGAATGTTTGGGTGCAAAGATAGGCTCTTGTGGGAGTAGAGAAATACACATTTGCATGATGGAAAATTTCTGATCCAATACCACAGCCCCAAACCTGTCTGTCTCTAAAGAAACAAATAGTAACAAGATTTTTTGAGGCTTCAAGGATTCTTCATATATTCATCTTTTATGACCTCTAAAGAGTAACAAGATTTGACTATGATAGCTAACATGACACTGTCAAAAAGATCCTCTTGACAAAAACATTCTAAGAATCAGGCAATTTCTGTTCATTCACGTGGTCTTCTCATGGAAAATACACAGATAAAAATGAGAACCAACTGCATCAGCAGCTAGAGCAGCTTCAGGCATAGCTATGGCGGAAACTATTGATCCTGCTATGATAAGAACAGTATTCAAGAACTTGTAGGCAGAAATAAAGTGTCAGAAATGTATATTCTTCTATCACCATGTGTCCTACCTAAACTAGCAGGTGTGCAAGTTGCCTACTTGTACTATCACCAAATGTTTATCGAAAAATCAAGATTATAAAAGAATGTTAAAAGACTATGTTAAACAGGTTGGTATTCTTCTGTGAAAGGTAACAAAAATGATCATTCAAACCTATGTTGAACTATTCTTCCCTGTGTCACAAACAGCAGGCAACAGACAGTAAGGTCATACAAGTAATTCTTTCTTAGTTCATTTATGAAATGTGAACACTGCTATATAGAAAAAACAGTCCCAAATATAGGTCTCAATTGTGATACAAACCAAAATTTCACCCCATCTCCTTTGAAGGTGTGTGGCCTAACTTGCAAGCACCTCAACTTCTTTACAAAGTACCAAGAAACACCATAAGGGCAGATGAAAAGATATCACCGAAACATTTTTGGCCTCTATTGAGATTTGGACCTTGACCTCCCATTGAACAGCTAGATCACACCAGGTGCAACTTTTCTTACAAACAAAGTAAGTGAGGCCCCAAATTAGGGAAAACTATAACAGATGGAGAAGGATCTTAAAATCTGAAAAATCAACAAAACTGAAGGACTTCGATCCCTCGCTAAATACAGGTTTATACAACCATCTATACATAATCCACAATTTCTTCATCATCATATGTCCTCTTAGCAAGATAAAGCATCTTAAAAATTAAAAACACAGCAACATGCAGATTTTTCAATATATAAGAACTTAACAATAAAATATTGAGCTACATAACTGCTCAAACAATGATTTACTTTAGTTTTAAATTCACATTCTCGACCAACAAAAAGAAAAATCCCCCAAGACAAGATATTCCATTTTCCCCATGTACTTTTGGAGTGAAAGTCTTCTGGTAAAGCTTCCAACCTGGAACATGTGCCAATTCAAAGTCACATGCAATAGATGTAACATTTTCTTACATATTCACTAGTATATACAACTTGACCAAATATTTAATTTCCATCTCACAAGCTATAGTAAAATCAAAGAGAAATCATCAATTAAATTAAAGAGATGCAATGACTTGACCTGAAATGTCTCATAGCTGATGAATACATAATAAATTTAGTCAAGTCAAGATGAGAATATCCATTAAGTAATGACATCTAGTGGGATCTCTAATTGCTGGGAATGGGATTTAGACTTTGAATGAACTGAGATGAACAACATGTAGTTCTTTATACGTGACAAAACAAAGATTTTAATATCAACTCAGGAAATATAACTAGATGCCTAAAGATAAGTCTTGGTAGAGGCATTGTAACTGTAAATGATGAAATATATCTCAGTATCATCTACTAGATCACTGACAAGTATCACAAGGTTGTCTGCGACAATTTGAAGAAGACAAAAGGTAATCTGGAAGCTTAAAAAGGAAATGAACAATATATATTATGAAGAAGTGATAGATAACTATTTCATCTAATCACCTTCTGATCTGTTTGGTTGAGAAACCAACAAATGAAGCAGCAACACATCATGCAGCAACTACCAGAAGCATTCTATCTCAACTGCCTGCAGCCAATATGAATCCAGAGATCTTTCAGTTTTTGCATCATTTTTTTCAGTTGAGAAAGAGTAAAAACCCCTGATCCAAGAGTAGATCAGTTTTTCCACTCTGCTCTTATTAGGAAAGAAAGCATCTGTTAAGTATATGTGATGCTTGCTGCAAAGAGTACCTCCGAACATAAATAGTTTAGGAGCAAATCGACAAACTTTAATCGAGAAAGATGTCACATGGTGAATGCATACAATGATTAAAATTGTGTGTGTTAAGTGCTAATTTTAGAAGTTGTAAGCTCCAAATTTAGACATTATATTTAAAGAATGCATGTGTATTGTATTTGATATGCATAAATTAGCTGTTGCAGTTGTATGGATCAAATTTCTTTCAATTATAGTGATGTCCAGAACAGCTTGCACACAGCTCGACTGTTCCAAGGCTTAGGTAGACGGTAAGAAATAAATTAATCCGACAAAGTTTGAACCTAAATCTCATTTGTATACATTAAATTATGAAGATATTGACACATCTTCTCTTCTCTTTACTCCCTAAAAGACTAAATCATTTACAAGCAAAGAGATGAGGATGCAAAATCTGAACTCCTTTTCCTTTTCCCTCAATGAGCTTGGACATTATAACAATGGTTTATCATTGCTAACTATGTAGTTCAACATTTTCTGTTGCCTCCATAAGGATGTTGAATTACCAAATAGTGCTTTAGAATAGCTCGTATACTTCAAATTGAATAGTATGTGCAGAAAACAATGCCATATGGAAACTCATTCGATATAAGAAAACATCAAGTGTTCATGACTAACACAAAAACTTCATGCTTAAAGCATACGATATTCATGTTCACAGATTCTGGCTTAACAGGCTCTTCACATACAGAATAGCTCTCATCTTCAAATATAGATACATGAAATACAGAATAGCTTATCCAGCAACAAACAGATAAATATTAACTGAATTTTCCTTCCTAAATTACATTCTCCAACATCTGAAATGTAATCACATCAAAAGTCACTCTCCTACCACAGTTGTTCCTAAAATATCAAATTGACGTTACAGGTCAAATTATAGTTCTTTTGATGATTTTACAACTAAACACCTAATCCTAACTCCGAGGTTGAATTAGTGCTTCTCTTTAATCTTCACATTAAACAACAGGATGAGCATTTCCTTGCAACATAGTTACATTGCTAATATGGAATTGACACATTAAAGATTGTGTTAGCAATACATCCTTTGAATCCCAAAGCAAGAGGTCACCAACAAAAATGCAGACATACCAAGATTCAGACTTCCCTCAGTTGTTCTGAGATTTAACGGCATCCGATGGAGGAGCTGGTAGCGCATAGCCATTCTTGGGCAACTTGTTTAAGACACGCCTATGTCCTGCTTCCTCCGCCTTCCCAAACAACTGCCTCCTCAACACTTCATGTAAATGCCCAAATAACTCCTTCTTCAAAGCCTCAAAAGCCAAGTCAAGTCTTTCTAACTCCTCCATAGCATTTTTATTGTACATAAACAGCCCATAGTACAAGTCAAAGCTATCACTAGCAGTATTCTCCACCAAATTCAACAAAGTCTCATACCCTTTAGTATTGATAGGAGTAGTCTCCAAATTCAACTTCTCCAACACCCTCCCCATTGTATGTGTAATAAACTGTGAACCTGCAGCATACTTATCATGCTCAGCACATGTTATATCCTTACCACTTTCAGGTCCAAACATAGGATGAGTACAAAGAATATCAAAATGGGCAGGCAAAACTTGAAGAAAAACATTCTTTGGAAATTCTTTTACTGATAAAACATCAACAAACAATGTGTTCCTCTTCAGCCTTTGAATTGGCAATGACCTAAGAACAGGTTCAGTTGAAATAATTGAAGTACAAAGGACAATAACATCAGGGTGTTGCTCACAAAGATCATGTGGATCTTGAAAAAAAGAAACCCCTAAAGAATTAGCAATATGGGAATAATCTGTTCTTGAATGAGCAAACACAACATGACCTTGACGAACAAAGGCTTTTGCTAGAAACTGACCAAAGTTACCAAACCCCACTATAGCAATTTTGAGCCTACCTGACTGAGCATATTGATTTGACACCAATGCTTCATAATCATATGGCTGTGCAGCATCAATGGCTTTGATACTGAGCCGGCGGCGGTGGGGGTGGCTGACTTGTGATGGAGAAGAGACAGAGAAGCGATGGTGGCGGCGGCTGCTAGTGGGGTTGGTGAGATGAGACCAACGGTTTGAATTGGAGGTTGGGGTTGGCTTGGCTTGAAGTGGGGTGAAAGACAACATGGTATTTTGGGTAATACAATGTTGTCTATAAAGAAAGATTCTTGATTTTTGATCTTTGATTCTTGATTCTTGATTCTTGAAAAATGTGAAATGGGGTTTACAAGATTTTGAGGGGAATTGGAGCAATTTGAGAAGGGGAAAAGGGTAAGGGATTTATAATATGAGGAAAATGGGGGAAGGTGAAGAAAGAATTGGACAAGTGGGAGGACTTTTTCCAAGAAGCATAGAGGGATTGAAAATATGAAAGGTTGAAAACTTAGAAAAAGTGGAAAATAATGGGTGTTGTGTTGTAGACTACTTCTTTGTTGGGTTTGGGGTAGGTGGTTCAAGAATCTAGGACTTTGCATGACAATCGTGGTGCGATGAATAAAATTATTTCTTTCTTAATCAAAGATTTTAAAGTTGAATTTTGAGTATAAAAAACTTATTAATAAGAAATTGCTATCTCCAAATAGGCCCCCACCTAATGTGAATTTAGAATGACAAGGCTACAATACAGATATTGAACATTAAATGAAAAATTAAAAAAATAAAGAATCTAAGACTTTTAGGAATGGTTTGATAGGCTGCATAAAAATCTATATATATATATATATATATATATATATATATATATATATATACACACACTTATATTTATTATATTTAAAGCGTGAAAGTCTTTAGAAATATTGTTTAAACTTTTTATCCTTCATTAAAAGATTCTTCTTTAGATAGAATCGTCTTTTCACTATTTTTTAAATTATTATATTATTATTTTAATTGAATATAATAAAAATTAAATGGAGAAGATTTTCTTATTATGTTTAAATTTTTATATAAAGAATTCTTTTCCAACTAAAATAAATTTGATCTAGAAAGTAAATAGTAAAAACACACGTAATAATTTATTTATTTTTATATATTTTTTATCAATTGAGGCGGTATGCAATGCACGTACACTAAACTAGTAATATTAAATAAAGTGTATTAATAATATTTGGATTAGTTATACTTGCATTAATTATGATGAGATATTTCTTAAGAATTGTTTGATTTGATGTATTAAAAATAGCATGCATTGGATAATTTTTTTAAAAAAAATTATTTATTTTTAAAGATACCCTCCACAAACATAGTGACAAAGACATACGAATAAAAAGTTTTGAGGGACAATTAGGTCTTTAACCATGCTAACGCATGCAATATATCCCTTTTTATTAATGATATTAGTAATGCACACCTTAATACATAATAGATAATACATAATAGAGTGTTTAGTTATATATAGTATGAAAAGATATACCAAACAAAGTATACTAAAATACTTAGTTAATGTATAAATTAATTTGTTAATACACTCTGTTAAACGACCTCTTAAAATGTATACGGGGCTCAAAAATAAAAATACAATGTTTAAAATTTGAACTTGGAATTCAAAGTGAATTTTGAATGTCTAAAATTTAAGATAAAAATTAATATATTTTTTTCAAATGTACTAGTAATCTAGTGTACTTCATCATCCAATTTTCAAGAGACGCTTATAAAATAAGAATAAATTTAGTAAACTACACATTGTATTTATTAATATCTTAATGGACGTAAGTTTACTTTAAGATGGAGAAAATAGAGATGACAATTGGACGGGTTAGGTCAAATTTGAACGAGTTGTAATGGGTCAAGACACCAACAGGTCAAGATTCAACTCAACCCAAATTTGCTTGGGTCAAAATAGGTTGAGTGACGCGTTATAGAGCGAGTCAAGACCTAACCCAATCCAATTTTTACTAATTTTTTCTTATTTTATTTGTTCTTTTTTAATATTTTAGTATTTAATTAAATTATATTTTTTTATTATTGCTATATAAAACATATCAAATTGAAAAAAATATATTTTAAAATATTTTAATAAGATCTCTATCAAATTAATTCGAATTGTATATCAACCCAATTTTAGATAGATTGAAATTGGTTGAGTTGAGATGAGTTAAGCTAATAATTGGACGGGTTATTAACTCACCCAACCTTCAATGAGTTGGGTCGGATTAGATAGATTGGGTCCAATAAGATTTGATTTTAATGTCTAATTAATTACAATGAAATTAAAGTATGTATTTGATTTGATTGTTAAAACTAGATTACTCTTTTCATTTTATTAGATTAACAATATTTTAAAATTAGGTGCACATAATATTTAAAATAAACTTCATACTAAATTAAAAAATATTACGCTTTGTTTATATATGTATGAAATTAAATTTAAAGGGAAATAATAGTGTTGTGAAATAAGTTTTTCTATATTTAGATAAATTATATAATTATTATTTTAGAAAAAAGGAAAAATGAGACAAGATGCTGCACGTTTAAAAAATGGCAGTATACCAACTCCCAAATTAATTAGAAAAAGGAAACTACAAGAAAATTTAATGGAAGGGTCCTATCACCAACTTTCTTCAATGGTGATCGAGATCTTCAGAAGTAAGAAAGCAAAGATATCCAGCGACGAGGTTGGTAAGAGAGAGAATCGGAATGGGAGCCACCTTTAAATGGGGCCTTCATCTACTAGTGCACCCGCTTATGATTTGTTAGGGAGTGTTTTTTTTTTAGATGAATTGTACACGGCGTAATTTTAGATTAATCGAACTTCAGTTCAATATAATTATCGAATATCAGATAGAAGATTAATTATTAAAAAAAATTCTAAATGGTCAAAACATATCTCTAGTGTTTTTTTTTTGTAATCACAAAAATATTATAATATACTCCATTTGTTTATTTTTACTTGGCACATTAAACATATTAAGAAAAAAAATTATTTTTTAATATCTTACTCTTAACATTAATTACTTATTTAATTAATTATATAAATTGAGGTGGAAGAAGACAAGAAATTATAATTAAGATTCATTTTATTTTATTCAATTTGTAATTGATCTAAAATACATTCCATAGCAAGATTCCTTGAAAAGAAAAAGAAAACAAATTGCACATATGTAAATATTATCTCTAATTTTCTCGTGTTTATGTTAATTATAATTATTAAGTATAGGATTTCTTATATTTATAAGAGGCCTTTAATTTATCTAACAAAATTTCATATATTTTTATTCTTAATCGTTTTTTTTAAACGATCATTTTGTATCTATCTTGATTATTTAGTCTATTCTCTCACACTTAAGTAAATTTTATATAAGAAACATATGCAAATGATTATGAGATGCTTTTTAAATTTGCATAATTTAATAAGGAAAACTTACAGAAATACACAATTTATGTTTACATAATTTCATATAATTTCGACTCTTTTAAAAAATTATAAAAATTTCTTAAATGATACAAAACTGCTACACCTATTGATACAAATTACAATCCCTACTTCTCCATGTATCATAGTTAAAATCCCTTAATGTTCCTACCTTTTCGACATGTATCACTAGTTTCGTTTTTGTATCAACAAGAATAGATTTTTGATAATTTTGAAAAAAGTTGATATTAATTGAAATTAGCTTCAACAAGTATGGAATTTGTGTAAGTTATTCTAATAAGGAAATCTCAACTTTATACCACTAAGCAGATGTCAAACTAATTTTACACATTTAGAATTATTCACGTTCATTTTGAAGTAAATGAAATGGTATAATCAACTCTACAAGAGATTTTATGGGGAAAAAAATCTTAATAGCAATTCACGTGGTTGATCGTCTAAACTTTCACCTTATTGATGAGGATTCGATTTCCGCATTGTAATTCTCTATTCATTGTCCTGACCGAAAAAAACAAGCTAAGTGACTTTATCTTTTTTATATACTAATGTTTGTTGTTCTCTAATTCATGTGAAAGTATTTGATCAGATATTTATTAATATCTTAATGGACGTAAGTGACTTTATCTTTTTTATATACTAATGTTTGTTGTTCTCTAATTCATGTGAAAGTATTTGATCAGATATATAATTTAAAAAAAAAAATAAAACTTTATGGTCTAAACTACATTATAGAAACTTTATAGTAATAAATTATCTCATTAAAATTAAACAAGAGATGTTAAATCAGATTTTTATTAAATACGAAAAGATAATATTCTTCTTGGTAAATAAAAAAATCACATAAATAGAGATTAAAAAAAATATAAAAATTGAATTCACAGTCCATTACATTTATCACATTTTAAGAAAAATATATAAAATTTAATAGCTTTTATTCATATCTTTATAACATATAAAACAAAATTTTGGGCCTTCAATTTGAGGGTCCTAAAGCAATCCCCCTTCGGCCGGCCCTACCTTTGTTTTTAATTAATTTACATGATATTTCTTGGATTTTTATATTTTAAATAATGAGGAGATTTCATCTCAACTTTTTCTAGGGAAAAATTATATTATTTATATAATTAAAATTATTTTTTTATATATATATATATACATAAATATTGAACCTTATTCAGCTTCTTCGTATGTTTACTTCTTCAGATTTTGAACTTTCGAGCAAATCTTGATTTCAACACTAAATTAATACATGTTAAGACTTACAAAATGGAAATTCATGTGAAACCTTTTATTTTGACGTAACAATGATAGAAAGGTAGTATTGATATTAGCCTTCTCATCAAGATAAAGGTAGTAAATAGATTACGGATTCATTCAATTTCAATAATTTTCATCAAAACTCTATCATGTCAAGAAATTTGTTGCATATGTATAAATTATTAATTTAAAATACAATAATTCAAATAACTAGAATTTTGAATACATAAATATCAAATTTTGACTTTGCTTATGCTACTAATACATCTTTTCTTCACCTCTACCCCACTTTTATAGTATTATCTAAATTATATATAAATCAAATATTTTTAAAATAATTTTTTTTTTTACATATATCAAACATACAAATATATATATACTCCCTCTGTTTCATATTAAGTGAATTATTGAGTCATTTTACACATATTAAGAAAAAGAAATAAAAATAAAATTTAATCATTTTTTTCATTTTTACCCTTTTCAAACTTCACACACTCATTTAATACATCATATATTTCTCATACAAAACTCAACCGTAGAAACTTAATTAATGAAGGGTAAAATTGGAATAAATTTCCAACACATCCCTTAAAAAGTAAACAATTCACTTATTTTGAAACATAAAAAATTCCCCAACAATTAACTTAATATGAAACGGAGGAAGTATAAAAAACTCACTTATTTTTGTGAAAAAACATTTTCCTAGCTATTATTAATTACAATCTTGTTGTTGGTAGCTTGTTAGTGCACGTGTTAGCATTTAATTAATTACATGTAAATCTATCTTTAGTGGGTTGATCAAGTTTTTGACTTTATTTAAGTATGAAATAAGAAAAAGATTATGTAATTAAAAAAATACTTACAAATTAAGTTTGAATAGTCAATATTGGTTGGTGGTGGATATTAAATTCTATTAGGAAATTTTTGGTCTCTATAAAATGAATGTAGGTATGATTTCACGACCAACAATCCTTAATTAAAGGCCTCGAGTTCAAGATTTGAGAATAGAAAAAATTTTGTTTGGAGCGTCAACCCTGAATATGCCTGATAATGCGCAATCTGAATTTAATCGAGACTCCACGGACTTCGTGCACTTCGGACATTGAATAAAAAACAGAAAAAAAGGTATGATATCATAATCTGTTGGGAAATAAAAAAAAATCTCTATTGAGGTTAGATTAATTTAAATTTTTGGATCGTACGATTTATTATTGATAGAGTAAATTCAAGATTATTGATTTCATGATCTTGGAATCATCATATCAATCATCCAAACTACAACAATTAAATGCATAAAATTTTTTATAACTATACTCAATGATTGTCAATCACTATTAAGAGTCTTCTAGCGTATAAAATAAATCATAAACTATCTCAATCGAAGAGCCAAAATCAAGCAAGCTAAATGTCTTTTCCTTCCTTAATGCCTCAAAATCTTTTGAATCTATCAAATATATAATATTCAGAAAAAAATGAGTTCGTAGTCAACTAAACAATTTCAACTTTGACCATACTCTTTTTGCACCAAATTCCATAAATAATGGTTGAGATTTAATTTTATTTTATACAATTAAAACTATTATGAACACATACAATAAAAATAGCTTAAAGTTAATTACGTTCGATTTTTTTTATAATGTGTTTTGTCATTTTTAAGTGGTAATAATTAAATAATTTTAAATTTATATAATTAAATTATGATTATAATTTAAATTTGAGCATAAAAAGATAATAAAATTATAAGATATATTATAATTTATTTTGGAGTAAAAATTTAAAATTATTTAATTATTACTACTTAAAAATGACAAAACACATTATAAAAAAGCAGACGCAGTTAACTTTAAGCTATTTTTATTGTATGTGTTTATAATAGTTTTAATATTTTTAATTATATTAAATAAAATTAAACTCAGTCATTGAAGATTTAAGTGGACAAATGGCAACTATCAGTGATATAATTGTACTGGACGGGGTCTTTTCCCTTAAATCTTGGTTATTTTATTTTACCTAAATGATCTATGGCTTTTATTTCTCATAATGCAGTGATTTCCTTCGTTGTTATTTATATGTTAAATTAGAATTATTTAAATTTAAGTAAAAGTATTATTGAAGAAAAAAAAAATCATGGGATATCACAAATTGATGGTTTTCAAAAGTAAGAATTTTCATGATTATAGAATCATAAAATCATACCATATAATTAATAAAATAGTCAAAACAAACGTGATTACCATAAGAAACTACACCTCCAATAATCACCATCCAAACAAGCTCTTAAGCATAGCTTTACTTTTCTAAAACTAAATTTATACGTCCATCGACATACGTTCTATATACAAAATTTAAGGGCTGGAAGAAGTAGACTAGAATATATCTTTCAATTGATTAAAATAAATTATCAATAGAGAACATGTGTGTATAAATATGAACCAAAATCACTCTTACCATATATATGATTCGCAACACAAAAGCTTAGAACATAAATTATGTAGTATTTAATTCGCAAGATAAAAGTTCCGCAAAGAATTTAAGGCATAACTTTGTAAGTTCTGAAATTGAACACCCAAAAGGGGCAAGGACAAAGAAGGTATTAAGAGACGAAAAAAGAAAAAAAACTGATACGATTACTCTAGGAAGGAACATTTGATGTTTCTTCTGAGCTCTGCAAAAACATTTTCACCCTTACCATCATCATCTCAATGCACATTCTCGTGAATAATCTCCCTCCAAAACCTAACAACATATGCTAATCCCACATTCTAGCTTTACTAAAAACACGAAAAATGCTTGAAAGGAAAAGTTTGAATGAAATAAGGGGGGAGAGGAAGGAGGAACAATAGATTCATGATTACAGTCGTGTGACATAGGAGGAGTTGCATCTGCTTTTTAAAGCAATTTGAAGAGAAGACCACCGTGGGTGGCGAAGAAGGGAGCAAACACGAGGGACTCGACAGCCATCAGCTTGATAAGAATGTTTAGTGATGGTCCAGATGTGTCCTTGAGTGGGTCACCAACAGTGTCACCAATTACAGCAGCTTTGTGTGCGTCAGATCCCTTGGGGCCGAGTGTTCTTGCATGTTCTGAAGCTCCAGCCTATCATTCATAGACAAAATACATAATTATTGGGTTGAAACATGATTCCTATATGAAAGCAGTCCAAGTGAAAGGTCGAAAGCAGTCCAAGTGAAAGGTCCGAAAGAAATATTTTACCTCGATGTACTTCTTAGCATTGTCCCAGGCACCACCAGTGTTAGATGCAGAAATGGCAATCTATGGGAACAAAGTTCATCCGGGATTAGATATTTAAACCATTTGATAGTTATCTAAAAACACATTCACAATCTTCAATATGTTTCTTTACCTGTACACCTGAGACGAGAGATCCTGCAAGCACACCAGAAAGTGTTTCAACGCCAAACAAGATCCCAACAATCAATGGAGTGAGCATAACAAGAGCACCAGGTGGAATCATCTCCTTGATTGATGCATCTGTGGAGATCTTGACACAGGTGGCATAGTCAGGTTTGGCATTTCCTTCCATGAGACCAGGGATGGTGTTGAATTGCCTGCGCACTTCCTCAACCATCTTAAGAGCAGCGCTTCCAACACTCTTCATTGTCATGGCGGAGAACCAATAAGGAAGCATTGCACCAACTAGCAAACCAATAAAGACTTTAGGTGTCAAGACATCTACAGTGGAAATTGCTGCCCGGCTGACAAACGCCCCAAAGAGGGCCAGAGACACGAGCGCGGCCGAACCAATGGCAAATCCCTATCATCGTTACAGGCACAAAAGAACTTTGTCATCACAAGGTAATATAGTACTTCCAGTGAAACCTCTCATTATTTAGTGTAGGGTAGAACCGAATTTAATTTACCTTTCCAATTGCAGCAGTGGTGTTTCCTGCAGCATCAAGTGCATCAGTTCTCTCTCTGATTCTGTGGCTCATTCCAGCCATCTCAGCAATACCTCCTGCATTATCACTAATAGGACCATATGCATCAATTGCCAAACCAGTGGCTATAGTGCTCAGCATTCCAAGGGCAGCAACTGCAATGCCGTACATTGCAGCAAAGCTAAAGCTAACAAATATACTGATTGCAATAGCAAAAATGGGAATGATAACAGATTTGTAACCCAAGGCAAGGCCAAAAATAACATTGGTGGCAGCACCAGTGCGGCATGAATCAGCAACATCTTGCACAGGGCTGGGAAAAGGAAGAAAAATAGAACAGAACTTAAATTGCTGATGTACAAGAGCCAAAGAAGCTAAGGAAATGGCAACAAAAGAATAAGTGCACACCTGTAAGCATTGCTAGTGTAGTACTCAGTGACAAACCCAATAATGAGTCCAGCCCACAAACCAACTCCGACACACAAGAACAACTGCCTGCAGTTTAAATCAGATTTGGAAACCTGTGAGCCTCAGTATTAGATATTTTAAAGATGGGGAAAGGAAGGTAAAAGTGAAGCTCTTTCGTCCATTCAAGTGGCAAATGCTTTTGTTCAACCTTCTGCAACAGATTCTTGTATCTTCAACTTCAGTTCATGCTTACAAAACTTCCAGGCTTTCACAACCAAATCCCAGATAATGCAAAACAATACACAAACAGTGCACAAGACAAAGTTATAAAAGTAATAGCCAGATTTAGACTTACCAGTTCTTTACTTCTTTCTGAACTCCAAAATTGAATATTGTGAAGGTCGATGGAAGGGCAATCCAACTAATAATGGCAATTCCAATAGTCATTAGAGCAGTTGAGATAATGAGTTGCTTCTTCAATGACGGCTCAATATCCTTTACAGCCTTCACTTCAAAGAAATCAGTTGCAAATAAGGTGGTAACCAAACAGACAAGGATGCCGACAGAGCTGACGAGAAGGGGATATAGCATAGCAGTAAGCTCATGATTGACACCAAAAGAGGAGATTGAAGCAACAACAAGAGCTGCACAGGATGACTCTGCATAAGATCCAAACAGATCTGATCCCATACCAGCAATATCTCCAACATTGTCCCCAACATTGTCAGCAATCACCTGAGAGACTATTTACACTTAAGAACTAACTAGAAAACAAGTTTCTTAACAAGGCTAACTAGAAATAAGTTTTAAGTAAATCTTTACATTCTAATAGATAAATAAACATACCGCTGGGTTTCTAGGATCATCTTCAGGGATGTTCCTTTCCACCTTGCCCACAAGATCAGCTCCAACATCTGCTGCTTTGGTATAAATCCCTCCACCAACTCTACCAAAGAGGGCCATTGAAGATCCACCAAGACCATAACCAGTAATAGCCTCAAATAGACCTTCCCAGTCATCACCATAGTACAGCTTAAATAGAAGGATAGTTATATACAAAACCAAAAGACCATTTGCAGCAAGAAGGAAACCCATCACAGCACCAGATCTGAATGCAACAATAAAAGCCTTCCCAACACCTTTTCTAGCCTCCAAGGTAGTTCTGGCATTTGCATATGTGGCAATTTTCATTCCAAGGAAACCTGACACCACAGAGGTAACAGCACCAAGCAGGAAGGATACTGTGCTGAAAGCTGCAGTTGCGAGAGCTGGCTTGCAAGTTTTGGTACTGTCATATGTACAAGGCTGGTCCTTTGTACTGAATCCCTCAACAGACCCGAGGAAGACAAAGATTAAAATTGCAAAAGCAACCATGAAAACACCAACATACTGGTACATCGTAAAGAGAAATGAGGTTGCTCCTGTGGTATAAATAGATCCAACAGTTAAGATCATGAGAATCCATTGCAAAAGTTAATAGTCAGATAAGAGTTCCTCATCTACGCTAACTGACCAGGAAGAAACAATTAACCAAGAAGTAGCTAATATTGCAAATTCCCAACAAATAAATTCCAAATAAATGGTCAGGAAAACAAACTAGAGAAGTTAAAAGCAAATTGGACTTGAACAAAATCTAGCAATTGAAACAAGTAATGTTCAACTTTGTACTTCATTATTTGTCATCTATTTAAAGTAGACTACATTCCTTGTCATCTATTTTTCCTTTCTTTTTTTACTTTTCCTCTTTCCACGTAGTGAAGGCAGCCACAGAAAATGAGTGGACAAAACAAATGCAGTCTCATCGGCAGAATGTATAATGTTCAGATATCCACAAAAATGAGTCGAAGAAAGAAATGTGGTCTCATTGGTAGAGACTAAAATGTTCAGATCTCCCTGATTTGATACAATAAGACCCTCTAGTTTCTTTTCTTAACTGATTCAATATTCTGAAATGGTTATCTAGAATGCTCAACATTAGTACACAATTAACCCAGTAGCATCCAATCTGAAGACAATATTCACCTTTTCCTATGAAGTTATTAGACAATGTTCAGATCTAATACTTAAATCCATAAGCTAATTAAAGAAAAACTTTTAATCTTAATCAATAATTAGCAAAAATACTTTAAAAAGTATCTCAAATCAACAGACTTGACACCCATATTGCTCAAACTCTTCAAAATTGTCAGAGTGTGAGTTGGATCTTTAAAAATAGTGCATTTTGAAGAATCCTACACAACAACACCATTTTTGAAGAATCCAAACAACATAGCTTAACACTACGGTGACCTTCTATATTATACAGCCTTGACACTTATATTTCTCGAACTCTTCAAAATATCAGAAGACTGTATTTCGGATC
>DF357770.1:2930-28951 GCA_000787875.1 Solanum virginianum
ATTTATTACTATCGGATTTTAGTGGTTTTTAGAAAAAAAAAAATTATTGGGTTATTGGTTCGATATTGATTTTTCCTATTGGGTTATTGAGTAAACCGATAACCCAATACGACTATAATAAGTTACTATTTTACCCCTTCGTAAATATCATATATTAATAATTTAATATTAACAGGACACTATAACAATATTTTACATATTTTAATCTTTACAATACTTAAGTGATTAATTATCTACTTTAATATTTTAGTTTGTAATTAACTAATTATAGTTTTTGCAAGTTTGTAAATATAGTCTTCCTACTCTATCTGTTTTTTATTTATGTGAATTCTTATTATTATTCTTGTCAGATACTTTAAATATAGTCTTCGTACTCTATCTGCTTTTTATTAATGCGAATTCTCATTATCATTCTTATCAAGTAATTCGAAAATCGAATCATTAAGAACATACTTTAAATATAGTCTTCGTACTCTATCTGCTTTTTATTAATGCGAATTCTCATTATCATTCTTATCAAGTAAATCGAAAATCGAATCATTAAGAACATAAAACCAATAAACTGAAAACCGATAAAAATTATTGTATTGATTTCTTATTGATTAAGCATTTTTAAAAATTAAAAATCAATAAACTAAATCGATAATGTATAAAATCGAATCGAACCGGCCAATGCACACTCCTAGAGATATGAAGGAAAACATCTCTTCATTGTTTCATTTTCGATAAACAAGTTACTTAACAATGAAAAAACTAATTTTCCTAATAAAAATATAAAAATAAATTTTATAAATGCATTTCACATTGATTGTTTCAAGATTTTCACCTAGTATTAGAAAGAGTTAAAGGATAAGTAATAAAAACGTCCTTATTAATGATTCCTTAAGAGATGTGTAAGAAAAAAAAGTGAACAAATAATAATAATAAGATGGAAAAAATAATTATTAATAATAAAAATTCTCTTTAGGAATGACTAATACTTACCATTCCATAATAATTTAGAATTCGCACTAAAAAAGTGCTTTCTTTCAAAAAATGACTCTTAATTCTAATTAACTCAAAAAATACATACTTAAAATGAATTGAACAAATTGGGTTATACCTTTTTTTAAAAAAAAAAATTTAACTCCACCCAAGATACGAGCTCTCGAGATGGTTTAGGGTTTGACAGAAATTTCTATCCTGTATAATACTAAGCAATGAATATATTTGAGGAGGATATTGACCTAGACCCCGAGATAACAAATAATTTATTCACAAAAGATATGCAAGCACATCATGAGGGAAGAAGGGCTACTCCGAAGTTGGAATTATAGGATAAATAAATAGCGATAAAGGATATTCTTTATCGAGAGAGTATATTCTTTCAAAATAAAATGACTCAAAATAAATAAATGACAATATTTTAAATTTGTTGTCCACCAAACCACTCAATGATTTCTAATCATGCTTGAAATTTTGAAAAACAAGAACTTTTTTCTTACTATGTAATGTCTTTCTTCTTGTAAACTTTTTTTTTTTTTTGAAAGACCTTAAAAGAGCTTATCTCAACATATAAACATATTCAGATATTTATAGCCTATAAAAATAGCCTAAATATATGAACGGGCATATTTATATCAGTATTCACGATAACTTCATTTCATTTATAATTGAAGCACTTCAACATTCTTAATGTTTATTTTATGTATAATTATTTACTAACACATTATACAATAATTTTATATGATTATTTACTCACACATTGTACAATAATCCTAACACCTATATCTAATTCATTGATTCGATTCACTCAAGATTGAGAATTAAAAATATAGGAATTCAAACAAACAAGCAAATCAAGCTTCAACAGATGCAATCAGTTAAGGAAAGTGGAAGATGAAAAAACAACAGAGAGAAAAGTTTTGATTGCTGTTAATAGTTAACCGGCGTATACATGGACGCCGACGGCAATAAGTAAGATGGTGATGAGTCCAAAGTAAATGATGGCATGTACCAAAATCGCAACGCCGCTGGTTTGCATCCCGCCGAACTCCACCACTCTTCCACGGCCAGGTAACTGGAACAACAGCCCCGGCGATAACAGCACGAACAGAACCACCGCTATCAACACAGGTCCCCAATCCGCCATTTCTAAGTAGATTATTCAAATTGACAAAATTTCAAGCAGAAGCAGATGTGGCCAAAACTGAAAGGAAACTGACAGATTTGAATGCGTTGGTCATTGGAAATATGAGTTAAGTGCCTCGTCATCCGCGCATTTTCCTTTCTTGTGCTTTGGTTTTTGCCTTTTCGGGCGGTGGCTTTTCACCCTCCCGATGCTTTTTTTTTCCCTCCTTTTAATTTTGGTGATGTCATATAATTAGACACAAAGTTACTTCGTCTTCCTCCTATGCTCAACGATACTTTATAAAATTAAAAAATAATTTTATATTTAATTTTTAATTTATTTTTATTTTTAATTATAGATATTTTTTATTATATTTTTTATGATATAATATTTATTATATTCAAATGGCACTTTAATAAAATTATCCCATTATTTATTACTTCTTAATCTCTATATCAAATCAATAGGGATCAAGTAAAATTAGATGGAGGAAGTATACTCTCCCATCTTAATTTACATAGCATTTTTTCAATTTTCAAGAGTAAAACAATTTACACATGAATAGAATTTATATATTTTTGAACTACATAAAAATTATCTATTGTATCATCAGGGATTAAGAAGTACTACTAGTAGATGATAGGATAATTTTAGCAAATCGTCCTTTGAATATAATAAATATAATATTTTGACAAATGTAATAGAGAAATGATTATAATTAATGATAAAGGTAAATTAGGAACTAAGTTTAAAATTATTTCTTAATTTCATAAACTGGACAAGTATTGTTGTACATTCCAAAATAGTATAATGGACAAATAAATATAGGGAGTATAATTTACAATAATTAATAATTAAAAATATTTTTAAAATATATAAAAATATTTATAATCAGGGATAGATTGGTTTAGATTTCAAAATTTAAAAGAATCAATATAAATTAGGATGAAAGAAGTATTTTTTTTATTTCTTTGGGTTACATTAATTTATAATTAAATTTGAATTCACATCACAAAATTTTATTTTAAAAAATAAAATATTTTTTAATTAAAAACAATTCATATTTATAATAATCCAAATACAAAATTGTTGATAAAGAATAAAAAAATACTTACACTCCATCGCAATCTTTATTGGCAATATAAACTCAAAATTATCCACCATTAAAATAGACATTTTTTAAAATCACATAAAGGCATCTTCTTGACCAAGTGTTTTAGTGGTAGGGTTATTGTTTTGAGCTCATGAATCATTTTTTCCATTTTGTGTTTAAAAACAAATTCTTAATTTCATTCAAGTATTATAAAAGTGTTCAAAAATAATTTTGATCTAAATACACTTAAAAGGAGTCAATTTAAATAAGTTTTTCCGCAATCATGAGTACAATTTTTAAGGGGTTGTTTGGTGTAAGGTAAAATTTTGCCAATTTTGTTAGGCTGAAATTATTACTTATACTGTGATTATGTTTGTTAGAATTAATTGTTTCGATATTATTTTTGTTGATCATTTGATTTATTGTATTAAAAATATTGCCAAAGATATCCTGTCCATGCATGATCCTTCCACACAACACAATTTCTTAATATGGAACATAATTTTTTTTAATGATGAATCTTTTCTATAAAATATCATTTTATGAGTTAAGTTTGACACTCAAAAATTCTAAACTTTAAAATGATGATTTTTTTTTATTTTTTTATTTTTGCTGAATATCAATTTATGGTCATGTTTGACATTTAAACATCATGCTTTTTGAATAATTTAAAATTTAAAGCTGAAATGAAATTTTATAAACAAACCTTGATTTTAAATAGAACTCCAAATTGGACCCAAATATTTTGACCAACCATCTAATAAATTGTTCATTTTGCTACATGGGCAAACATTATATCTAGGCCCAAGTCGATATGGGATAAGCCCATTCCTCAAATTAGCCCAAGGCCAATGGCCCAAAACTCATGCCCTTTTATAAATGCATGTGTGAAAATGAAAGAATTTGGGCTGGAAACGTAATTTATTATGAACTAGTACTTTTTAATAAATAATTATTAATTTTAGCAATATTTTTTATTTATTACTATTTATATACATGCAATTTTGTGCTTATTTGGTAAGAACTTAACACAGTGTGTATTAAAATATGTGATTATTATTTATCAATAAAATTTGTATTATATATGTTTTTATAAATAGTTCTTTGTAGCATGTATTAAAACTATATTATAAATGTGTTATAAGTATTCAGCTTAAAAAGTTTGTTATTGCAACAAATGATAAATATTTTTTTAATATAGTATATCTCCGTAAGTTTACTATTCATTATCCCATAGGTTAGCCGGGTTAAAACTGATCGAATAAGCAGTAACTCATCTTTATGTAGATAAAGTTTGTGCTACTTTCTCATAGATTAAAGATTTTAGTATAAAAGGTCCTCCTAAGTAATATTTTATTATATTATTTATATACGATTAAAATTATTTTTTATTTTATTTTCTTTTTTATATATAAGATTAGTTATCAAAAATTCCTGTCATGCACGAGCTCAATATTTTTTCATATATGATATTAATTAAATAATATTAAATTATCTTATTAGGTATAAAATAAATATTTGATAAATATTATTAATATTGATAAATTTTAAGTGACATTAATTAAATAATTTTAAATGTTTTATTTTAAAATATGTTATGATATATATTTATATGGCAGTAGATCATCTTTTTTTTTCCCTATGCAATCTAATGTGAAGAGATCTATTGAAATATCATAATTAGAATACTTTTTGTCATTGATCATTGATTTTTTTATCCAAAACAGTTATAAAACATACACAAGTATTATCAACATTCAAAATAAAAAAATTATAACTAAAGGATATAAATTTAAAACTAAAGATTATAGTTAAAACGGGTTCTATAATTTTAATAAAATTATATAACGAATTAAATTAAAGTAAAATAAAAATAATAATTTTTTATAAAAATACGACATGAAAGCAATATTAAAAATAAAAATCTGCGCAACTTAACTTAACTTATCAATAGATATGTAATTATTGTAAAAGTAACATCATTGTAGAAATATATTTTCACGTAGAACTTAAAACGTTTTATGAAAGTTTGGTAGAAAATCTGTCAATCGTGTGAATAATTAAAAGCCGCCATTAAATAATTAAATAAATCAAGTACAATTTGTCAACCGTGTGAATAATAAAAGCCGCCATTAAATAATTAAATAAATTAAGTAGCAAGTGTACGTACCTTGCCAAGCTCACGCCAGCAAGTAGAAAAATATTAAATTTGAAGTTTTTGCACGAATTATCCCAGTTTTAGGGTGGTTATATTTTTCTACTTCAAATATGATGGTTTTTAATATTTGTTTTTGGTACTTTTTAATAAACATTAGTGAGCCAAAATATTTTTATCTATAATCTAATTACTCTCAATATGAGTTCAATTTTTTTTTTTTGTATTGTTCAGAATAAAGTCCAATCGAAATTAAATTATTTTGCATAAGTTATAGTGTTTAGTTCGCTTGGCATCAGTTTAGAGAATCTTTTCTTAATGCTAGGCATAAGTTATGTCTCTTATTACAATATAACTTTTGATTTTGAAATTGAACATTTGCTTCGCTTGGCATAAGTTATACCTTTTACAACATATTATAGGAGTTCTAAATTGAACTTTTATTTGATAAATCCAATAGGAAACAAGCGACATAGTTTATTATAACAAAAATTACTTGTTATTTTTATTACAGATATATTTCGATCACTTATATTTTTTTTAAGCACTAAAGCACAAAAATTAAAGACCATCAAATTTGAGGGCAAACATTAATGATCACCCCAAAATTAGGACCTGTGTGCAAATAATCCATTGTAGAAGTGGATGTACTGTAACTTTACCTAACAGTAAGATAGAGATTAGTATTAAGAGTACTACATTACGTGCAAAACGTATACAAATGGACAACCATTAAGGCTACAATTAGGGACGGTAAAATTAAGTCCAATCTGTCCAATTCGATTTAACTTGTTTAAGTTTCAACCCATTTAAAATTGGGGTGATATACAACCCGAATTGACACAACCCGAATTGACTTAAGAGAGATCTTGCTAAAATATTTTCAAAATACTTTTTTTTTAGTTTGATACGTTTTATATAGCCATAATAAAGAAAAATATAATTTAATTAAGTACTAAAATATTGAAAAGAAACAAATAAAATAAGTAAAGTTAATAAAAATTGGGTGAGGTTGGGTCTTGACCCGCTCTATAATCCATTACCCAACTCATTTTGACCCGTTTATTATCTTGACTCATTATAACTCACTCAAATTTGACTCAACCTGCTCAATTGCTAGGTACAATTACGCAAAGCCTATAAATAGAAGGCTTTATTAGTATAAACCAAATCACAACTCAAAAATGACCAACTATACATATTTATTCCTCTTATTTCTATGTTTACTTCCCTTTATTTCCTTGTCATCAACTACTTTCACTTCCCAAAATCTCATTAACTTCCCCACTTCTACTAACAAATTAGTACTAGACACCGACGACAACGCACTTGATCCTGCTTCAAGTTACCGTATCCTTTCCATCGGACGCGGTGCAGCAGGTGGTGACGTGTACCTCGGTCCCTCCCCGAACTCATCCGCACCCTGTCCTAACGGTGTGTTCCGTTACAACTCGGATGTCGGACCAACCGGTACACCCGTTAGGTTCGTTAAATCCGATCACACCGGACCAGGCATTTTCGAAAACCAGGATATTAACGTCCAATTCAACATTGCAACATCTAGACTCTGTGTTATATATACAATTTGGAAAGTCGGAGACTACGATGTATCGCTCGTGGCGCGATTGTTGGAGACGGGAGGAACGTTGGGACAACAAGACAGTAGTTGGTTCAAGATTGTGAAAGTATCAGAATTAGGTTACAATTTATTGTATTGTCCTGGTCCTTTTGTTTGTCCATCTTGTCCTGTTGATCAGTGTCAAGGAGTGGGTGTGGTTATTCAAAATGGAAAGAGACGTTTGGCTCTTGTGAAAGATAGGCCTCTTGGTGTGAATTTCAAGAAAATCTAGTCAACAATATAATAGCAGACTCGAGAATCTTAGTAGTTCAGTTGGTTGGTTATCTGAATTTTCACCTTATCGATGACGTTTCAATTCCTCCTTCTAGCATGTATAATTTGGTTTCTAAATGAATAAATCTCTGCTAAGTATATACTGTATATTTTAGCAAGACTTTCTGAATAAATTGTCTTTCCTTCTTGTTGACTTTATATGGAATGTTTGTCTACATATACTTTTTATATACTCTCATTCTCATTTTACGTGATATTCTTTTCTTTTTAGCCTATTTCAAAAAAAAATACATCTTACTTTAATTAAAAATAATTTACTTTAATTTTTTTTACCCTTAATGAAATATGAAATGATTCTCAGTCACACAAATATATACGAATAATTTTAGATCACAAATTTTAAAAATCTTTCTTTTTTTTCTTGAACACCATGTCAAATCAAAGGGTGTCATATAAAATAGGACGGGGGAGTATACTCCCTCCGTCCAACAATAGTTGGCCATGTTCATTTGGCACAAGGATTAAAAAAGAAGATAATTTTATCAAATTATTCCTTTTTAATATAAGCCATCAAATTAATTAGGATGAATTAAATCTAACTAAAAAAAATTTGCCAACTAAAAAAGCTCCTTAAAGTTTCCACAATCAATAAGTGCGCAAGACACTTATATTGCTTCATATTCAATACAAGCTCTACGTTTTCCACTGAAAAAAATATATGGAGCCAAAAATGTTAGTATAGGCATATATTATAATTTTAAAATATTAATATATTTAATAATTTATTAGGCTTTGAAATTTTAATTTTGACTTATAGTATTTCAAAGTATTGAAAAATGAATTGCAAATTCTGATATAGTATTAAATAAGGGTAAAATGGGTAGAAATAGGTAAATTATTCATTAATTTTAGAAAGTGAACAAATATTGTTGGACATCCAAAATAGTATACGGGCCAACTAAAGTTGAACGGAGAGAGTGATAAAGAAGTCTTTTGGGTCGGTGGAATATGATAAATAAGGATAGATCTTCTATCCTACTTTTCATATATGAGATAACTAGTTTTAGGAGTATTATATTAGTATAAATGATGAGATAAAATAATTGTATGACTAATTATTACTCATAACAAAATACAAGATAAAATAATTCAAATCTTATCATGAATTTATTATTCTTATCCCATTAGCTAAAGCGCTATCAAATTTGAAAGTGTTTCATTATTTTTATTAAGACAGACTAAATAATAATAAAATAGAATATGTTATCTGCGAATAAGAACTGTCTTCTATAACAAATACAATTATAAATTGTGACTTCACGTAACATAAGTTGTGTTTGAATCATGAAATTGCACCAGTAAAACTAACTTAATGATACAACAAATTGAACCATATAATCTATTTGATTTATTTTTCAATAATTAGTCAACTCAGAATAATTAATCACACATACATCAGGAACTCATCAAATGATCGAACATGTCAAAACTCAAGACCTATACATAATTTCATTACATTTACAAAGCTTGAGCAAAATGAAAATAAATCAAGAATAAATTAATACTAAATACAATCAGTCAAAACAAACTTCATTTTTTTCCTAGCAAAAAAATCCAAATTACTAGAAAAAAAATATATTACTTAATTATATAAGAAAAACTAGGGAATAAGCAGGCAACTCTCCCTCAACGTGCCAGCTGTCTGCTTTTACCCCTTTATCATATAGGGTTCATAAAAATATTTCATGTATATAAGAAGAAGGTAACTAGTGAAAGAAAATGCGAATACGAACAGCTAAAATAAGAATTGTAAAAAAGATGAAAAAAATCACAGTGTGGATTAAAACTGCTTTTCCATTAGTATTAAAGCTTCCGAATTCGACGTGGTGCTGATTCCCCGGCAGCTGGAAGAGCAGTCCCGGCGAGAGAAGAATGAAAAGAAGATAACCTATCAGAATTGGCGCCCAATCAATCATATTTAATTTCTATTTTATTCGTTCCCAACGATTATTAAAATTTATATCTCTTGCGTTTGATCGAGAAGCAAGAGAAATTTAAGTAATATGGAACTTGCGAAGACTATAGGGATTGTGAAAATGTTCAATTTACGCTCTCCTACTTATATTGTTTTGCACCGTATAAATAAATTCCATACTTTTTCCTTAAGGTAAGGATTGCGTTACTGCATAAATTAACATGCCAATAGCCTTGGGATTGAGGGAAAAGTATCTTTTTACTCTTATTTATAATTTGCCCTCACTTTGTTCCACTTTTTACCTAATACTTAATTAAATCAAGTGCTACTCTCTCCTGATTTTGACTTGACGAATGGATTAGAAAAGTCAAAATAAATTTAGTTATTATCATAAATATATTACGTAAAGAATTAAAATTAAAAAAAATATATAAATAGAAAAGATATATTTTATTAAGAATTAGGTATTTCCGACTAGCTTGTTATAACTATATATGTAAACACAAATATCTACTACTAATACATTATTTGGAACCTATTTTAATAAATCATATGATGACTTAGAACTCAAAGGTATCATATTCTTAATTGGTACAAAATATAAAACTTCAGGTTACGATAGATTTAATTTATTGGGCCTGTTGATATAATCAAATACAAAAAGGGCATTTCTAATGGTTGTAACATTCTAACTAAGAGCCCAAATTATGTGTGACTGAATATAAGAAAATTACGCGGATAAATAAACATATACTAGTTAATAGCTAACAAAATTATAGTTTGAATTAATTACAGCCCACGGCAAACATATAGTTGTAATTACAGTTTACGTTTTATATAATTGGTGCGATTTATACAAATATTGTGTGCGATTATACAAAAGTTGTGCGCGAATCAAGTTGTATAGCAAAATATGCAAATATTGCAAATTATATAAACGTTGTGCACGGATTGTATAGCAAAATATACAAACATTAAACAAAAATTGTGAATTGTATAGTGAATTATACAAACGTATACAAATGTTGCGCGAATTATACAAATGCTGCTACAACTATGGGTACAAAATATAATTACCCAAACTAAGGTATAAAACATAATTAAGATATTTTTGAGCAGTTATATGTGAAAATTCCTCTTAAATATATCCTCCTGCAAAACAAGAACTCCTTCTAGCTCCCTCTCTTTCTTCGAACTTCGCTTCATATTCTCTGTATGTATAGATCGAAACATATTTATTGTACAATATTCTTTGATTTGAGTCGAAGAAATAATGCCACTCGATCAATATCAAAGTGATCGCAATTTTTTTCCGTCTATGAAGATCTGATCAGAGCACCCTCTACTTCTAATGGGTCATGAACTCATTTTTTGGGCGATCAACCAATCCAACCCCAACACTGACTCCCCCAGCATATTGAAGATCCCGTAGCACGTCATGAGCATCAACTATTTTTTTTTATTAATATTAACGATGAGATTTATTATCGCTTTTTGCATGTCTTCTAAAATTTAATGTAGGTGTAAATTGTTTCACTTTTGTAAAGCTTTCTGTCTAGGGAGTCCTTAAGAATGAGAAAGCCAATTAAAAGGCTAGCTATTACATAACCATCTCCTGTTGCTAAGTCAAGGGGGTGTTCAGCTAGTTAAGGGTGAAAATAATTTAGTATCGAATAGCAGACAAAGTTCTTATTAGGAATTTCGGGCAATTTTTTGTAATCCTAAAGATTGTCAATTTAGTTCATCTTCCACTTTCTTTTATAACGAGACGTATTTCCGACTATCAGATTATATACTTAACACATACAAGTATTAGATCAAAATCATTCTCAACGAGTTCATAAGAAATTTCTTTTTTTTAATTGGATCCTAAATGATATTATATGATAAAAAATTTAAAAATATGTTTTGTATCAAACCTATATTAATGCTAGTAAAAAAATCAATTCAACACTAAGAATGACAATAATATTGAATATTTATTCTTTAATTTTATATTTATTTAGACAATTAAAATACATAACCTACTTTTAGTTTTTCTTTAGTTTTTAGTCATGAAATTAATGTTTATTTTATTTTAGCATGATTTAGTACTTTTAAATCATGATCATTTTCATTGACTTATTTATTTGCCGTGTTTATTTTTTGTTATTTTATTATTATATTTTATTAAATATTTTAGTGTCATCATCCATATCATATTTGTTTGTTATTTTCTTAAGAAACAAACTAAGACGGTTTTATTTTGGTTAGACTGGAGAATTAATTTATATCTGTATGAATACTTTATAGAAAAAATTCAAAACTCGAGAAATTCAAAAAACTAGAAAATTAAAAAAAATCTGGAAGGAACACTCCTCTCTCTTTCAAGGATTCCTATTTAAGTGATTTATTCAAGAAGTCAATATGATACTTCTATTTACTTTGGTATTTAATTGCGTGATGGTGGACTTTACAATGAAAAAAATTCTCATCTTTTATGTAAAGAAAGATGGATGTTTTTAAAATTGATGTCCTTGGCTGTAAAAAAAAAATTGTTTTCAAAACTAATTAATAATTAATTAGATATTAATAATGCTAGAATTTTCGGATTAGTTTTAAAATGATGAGCCTGACTCCTTGTAGATGTGTAAAGGCAAAGGAAGAAAAAGAATAATTCTGCTTCAATATGTCATTACAAAATAGTTGTGTGCGTGGAAATAATTTAATTATATTTATTTAAAAAATAATAAAAGGCATTATGCAACGTCACCACGTTATTCTTTAATTGTTTATGTTGAATCATTATTTATGTATTCAAAAGATGATCCAAATATAACATGTTCAAATGATTTTTGTTCATTTTACCAGACACGTTCTAAAAGGTATACTGTCTGAAAGTTAAGGGGACGGCGGAACGACACACTTGACCTTACTTTGTGTCAAACCTCACCATAGTTTGTTATATTTTTATTTATTTTTCATCTCATATTTGATATTTGTGTCAAAGTTTAATTAATTTGAATTCGCGTCATGTAGAATTTTATTTGGAGAAAAACATTTTCTATCAAGAACTTTTTTTTTTATATCAATGGCTCAAACTTTAAATCTTTGTTAAGGAAGGATCGGCCCCAACTACTGCATAGCAGTGAAAAATTAAACTCTCATTTATAAAATGAAAAAATAAGTATTCAATCAAATGAACTATAATATTTCTCAAGTTGCTCCTATATTGTTATTTACGTACAATAACAATAACATATCCAGTGAAATCTCACAAGTAAGGGTCTGGGAAGGTAAATACAGACCTTATTACTATCTCATAGAGATAGAGAAGGTTGTTTTCAGAAGACTCTCGTCTCAAAAATATCAAGCCCATAAGTAAAAGATACTAAATATGAAAAAAAAGAAAAAAGAAAAAAAAGAAAGAAAAACAACTGAAGTAGCAAGCAATGATAGTATATAAATACCATAAAAGTAACAAATATAAGATAAATAATGACAACGCAAGATATAAAGATACGACTAATCCTACTAATCTACTATATCATAAGGCTAAACGTCATCCTACCCCTGCTACCCTAATACGCGACTTCCACCCCATTTTTATCTAAGGTCATGTCCTTGGTAAGATGAAGTTTGTCATATCCTGTTTAATCACCTCCCCCAATATTTTTTCGGTCTACCTTTGCCCCTCCGCGTAACCTCTAAATCTAACCTCTGGCACCCCTAATAGGAGCGTCAATTCTCCTAATTCTCTGTACATGTCCAAATCGGTCATCACAGTCTCGTTTCCTTCATTTTGTCAGCCATAGAGGTCACCCCTAACTTCTCCCGAATAGTGTCATTCCTAATCTTATTACTCCTAGTATATCCATACGTCTATCTCAACATTCTTATCTCCACAACTTACACCTTAGCTTCTGAATATGTAAATTTTTGACTGTCAGCACTCCATCCCATATAGTAATAATGGTCTAACCACCATTCTATATATTTCTATTTACACAAGAGCATAGAATCTGTAATTATTAAAAAAAAGTAATATGAGTATTAGCTTTTTATAATTTAAAAATTCTTTCATATAAATTTCTCATTTTATCGTCAATGATAAATTTATATTTATTACTCCCTCCGTCCAATGTAATGTCTCGAAAAATGTAATAGAGAAATGATTATAATTAATGATATAGATAAATTAAAAATTAAATGTAAAATTATCTCTTAATTTCATAACGTGAATAAATATTGTTGGACATCTCAAAATAGTATAGGCGTTGAGTAAAATATAACTATCTACGTATGAGTATACTATATTTGGAATTAATAAAATTAACGTCAACCAGCAAAATCCAAAAAGGGAAAACGAGAAATCACTATCTAAAATTCAACGCCGCACGTCTCCAGTGAAATTGGGATCATATTCCGTAGGCGGACATTCATTGACGTGGCACAACACTATTGGTCGAACTCTCTAATAGCTGGGCGTCCTCTCAAAACTTTTCAATTGCAATCTCCATTCCTTTCTTGCCTCTTCCCATTTCTTAGAACTTCCTTCTCTCTCCTCTTCCTTGCCGTTTTCCCGGAAAATTCATCGGAAGAATTTTCCCGGAAAAGGCATATTCACATCCATATCTGACCGGCCAAAATTATCTGGCGATTGTTAATATTTTATTATTGTTAGATACAGTTTTATGTTTTTTTTCGTGATTTTATTCTTAGGTTTAATTGAAATTTGAGTGGAATAAATTTGATTGAATTGGATTGGAGTTGAGAGATGACAACGAGTCATGGAGGAGGATCCTCGTCAAGGAGGAGCTCGATGTCGTTGACGAGCTCGGCGTCCAACGTAAAGAAGAAAGCAGCCGCCGATAATGGAGGCGGACAGCTGGATTCCGGTCCGAGAAAGTCTATGTCGTCGTCTCGTTCCATGTGAGTTTTTGTTCTCCTCTTATTTAACATCATGCACCCTGCTTTTTATTTGTTCCGACATTCATTTGCTCAATATTTTGATCATCCTTTGTTGCAATGGTTTGTGTAGAGTTGAAATGTAACAATACTCATTTTTATTTCGTTCTCGTTCGTTATGTATGATTCGAGGATTGAGGCTCAATATCCTGAAAAGGTCACGGAAAGAATATATATGTGTGGTACACATACCTATTTTTAGGGAGTGGGATAAATGGTTCTGTTATCGGGTAGGATTGATTGAGAATTTTGTGGAGTTTTTGGTTCAATATACTCCAGTTATCCTGCAAACGACGCAAAAACAATTTAGTCTGAGACAAAATGTTGGTTATGTTGTAACTAGGTGCTTTCGTCACGTAGTTGTTCACTGCATTTGCAATAATATTGGAAATTTGGAGCTGGAGCTGTGTTCTGGTGTAGGGAATATCTACAACTTATGTTGGTTCTCCATAGCTAAATGGAAGAGTGTATTCCTAATGCACTTGCATCCTTGAAGTATAGCTTTTGGGAAATCCAAGCATATTAGTCGCTATCTTACACATCTACTCGAAGTAAACTAAATTAAGTGCTGGCATATATAGAGGGAATTGCAGTTGCATATAGGTGATTTTTGTAAGGATGCATCCACGTTTAGCTGGTTCCATATCTTACTATTACATCCAGTCAAAGTAAACTAATTAAGTGCTGACAAAGATTGAGTAGATTGCAGTTATATATATATGATTTTTGTATGGATGCATCCAGTTAAGCTGGTAGGACTTGGGTGCCGGGACTTCCATATCAATCTCAGAATTTACATGGAAAAACGATGTTAATCTGAATGTACCTTATCTGCTACATGCTCAAGATATTAAAGCAAGTGCGTGTTACATGGTTGTATACTGCTATGCATTAAATGCTGTGAGTGATTCATTATGCTGCACAATTTTTCCAGAGGTTTTTGCTTATTCAATTTATAGGCTATAGTATATTCATTCTTTTGTGCTGGTTGAGTTTGTTTCATACACATATTAGTTTATATCTTAAAAGCGTTGCTTAGCCATTAAAATCCATCCACTACTTTATCCTTAACTCTATACCAAAAAGTGACAAATATATTCAGTGACCCTCATAGTTGGAAATGCTTTTGCTAGTGAATGCACCCGAATGTTAAAATCATGAGTTTAGGTTTGGGGTGGGGTTAACAAAAACCACTCCCAAGTCAAAGTGATCATTGATGTATCATTTCTTCTACTACTAATATTTGGTTCACACACGCATTTGTTTCAGGGGATTGAGTGGAGAGCGGACAGTTAAGAGACTGCGTCTGTCAAAAGCTCTAACAGTACCTGATACTACAAGTATTTATGAAGCTTGCCGCAGGATGGCTGCTCGCAGAGTTGATGCATTATTGCTGACTGACTCAAATGCATTGCTATGTGGTATCCTGACAGATAAGGTTTAGCTAGATCTTGCATAACTGTCATAATCCGACCAAGTAAAATCAAGTTATGAGATTTTCCCTTTAACCAAAACGAACACCTTTAACTAACTTTTCCTTGTATCCTTTTCATTTCTTCTTTGGGTACTTGAAGGACATAGCAACAAGGGTTATTGCTCGTGAAATTAATATTCAGGAAACACCAGTTTCAAAGATTATGACAAAAAATCCTGTTTTTGTGCTTTCTGACACACTCGCTGTTGAAGCCTTGCAGAAAATGGTGCTAGGTTGGTATATTTGAATAAAACAAATGGTTGATTCTTTCAAGCCTATTCAATATCTCACTGTCTAACTGGCCACAGGAAAATTCAGACATTTGCCGGTTGTGGAAAATGGAGAGGTCATTGCTTTGCTTGATATAGCAAAATGTCTTTATGATGCCATTGCTCGACTCGAAAGGGCAGCTGAGAAAGGAAAGGCCATTGCAGCTGCTGTTGAGGGTGTAGAAAAGCACTGGGGTTCATCTATTTCTGGTTAGTCGAGTGTTTTGCATTGTTTCTATATTTCATTGATGCTTGTTGAATGTCTTGGGGTTCATTTTCCAAGTTCCTTGTGGTTGAATATGTTATTTGGTCTTCCATTGCGTGTGTCATTTATTGACCTCTTTTATTTCTTAATTGTCTCAGGTTCTAATACATTTATTGAAACACTTCAGGAGCGGATGTTCAAGCCTTCACTGTCAACCATCATTTCTGAGAATTCAAAGTAGGTAATATCTTTACTTATTATAATATTTAATCTGTGATTCATAGCGTGTAATCTGTAAGATAAATTTCATGCAATTACTGTACCTCTGGTTTTTCTAGGGTTGTTGTAGTTGAACCAAGTGATACTGTTTTAGCCACAGCAAAAAAGATGCTTGAATCTAGAACAAGCTCTGCAATAGTAATGGTTGACAATAAACCACGTGGAATTTTGACGTAAGTTTTCTTTCTTTTTCTCCATGTCAGCCATTGAATGTAAGCTATAATGTAATGCACACTAAAAACTCTTTAAAATATCTGCGCCATGGTGGCTGCAGTTCAAAAGACATGTTGATGCGAGTCATTGCTCAAGATCTCTCCCCTGAGTCCGTTCTTGTTGAGAGGGTAAGTCTCTCTCTTTAAGATAGATCTCTCTATATTGTAGCTCCTAATAAATTAGTAATAGTTTTGTAAGTAAATGAGATCTTATATTATTTTTTTATTATTTCCTATATGGGAGTTTAAGAAAGAAAGTCATTTAATCTACATTAACTTTTGTCTTACTCACGCATTACTGTTCAGGTAATGACCCCCAGTCCAGAATGTTCTACGACCGATACACCTATTGTTGATGCTTTACATACAATGCACGATGGCAAATTCTTACACCTTCCTGTGGTTGATAAAGGTAACATTTGATCTTCCCAAGTGTTGGTTTGAGATCTGATATCGTCTTTTCCTGATTTCTTTAAAAAAATTGTAATTTTAATGTGATGCAGAGGGAATTGTAGTTGCTGTCCTTGATGTTCTTCATATCACTCATGCAGCTGTAGCCATGGTAAGAAGCATGCCCACAAATGTTTAAATTATGAAGAGATTGACTTTTCAGAACTCACTAGTTATTATGCATATGTATGCTTTTTCCATAAGTTGACAAGCTTCTGAAATTAATTTATTCCTAGTTATGTTTGGTTATAAGAGTGTATATAGATAAAAGAAAGACATTGTAAGAGGAAATAAGTGTTCTGAGCTCCCTTTGACCAGTTATGAATGACCAGATGATGTTGAAAGATCATTTGACAAGCCATTATTTCAGAAGTTCATCTATATGTATTTTGTCATTCTACACCTATGTTATGATTAAAAGGGACTGATCATGTCAACTTTCAACTGCAGAAAGAGCGAAAACAACGACAGTATTCCTTAGTTCTGAAGGAACAATTATTGTTCAATTTTATTGACGAATGAGAGGATTCAAACTTCAGTATGGACAGATTTAGACGACATATCTTTTGTCAAAAAATAAAATAAAATAAAATAAAAATATGCTCGGGTTTCTAAGTTTAGTGAAGAGGAATATTTGTGCACTCATCATGACAAAAATGGCTCAACTAAGAAACATAACTAGCAATACTTTGAACCATATTTCTGGTGCTTGTCATGACAAAACTTGCTCTAAATAGCATGGATTTCCTTTGTGTATTTTCTATGAAGCTTATCATAACTTAAGCAACTGAAAACTTTTAGATTAATTCACTGGTCAAATCACCTTTCTAGTACTGTCTTTTTTTACACCTATCCTCGATTCAGTAAATTTCCCTGCCTTCCACTTCACCTTGATGATGAGCTTCCTTTGCAGCCATTTGCATTTTAAATGTGTAAAATCTTTTAAGGGATATTTCAACTTGGAATCTTGGGGCCTCTTTGCTAAAACTGTTAGCTTATGTATTCATCAGAAGGGTCTAACAATTTTTCCAATATGCAAAAGGCATCTCTAGATTTTGGAAATAATTTTGGTCAGCATTCACAAGGGAGATCAGATCGATGACGTTGCAATAAATCTTGGACATCATTATGGCCTTTCCTGACTTACTTCTAGTTTTAAGATCCAAAACTTTTTTGTGTTGGTGACATTTCAATCAATATACCTTGTTTCCATTTATATGCATCAGGAACTTCCAGTCCTTTGAATTTTCACTCTATGAGTGGAACAAATCATATTCGTACAGCATTAGGATCTTAGTTTCTATATTTAATGAGCCAAGTTTGTAGAGAATTCTTCCTTAACTGTGCCTCATTAAGCAGGTGGGACAAAATGCTGGAGCAAACAATGAAGCTACAAACTCTATGATGCAAAGATTTTGGGATTCAGCTATGGCATTGACTCCAGATGATGATGAAGAGACACGGAGGTTCTAGCCTCTTTTTCCATATATTTCTATTAAATCATTCTTTTTCCTTTTTACTGATATTTCACATTTGTCTATGACATTTTCAGTGAGGGTTCATTGAAATTAGCTTCTGAAGGTGCAGAAACAGGAAGATTCACTCCTTATCCTTCGGCAACCCTGCCAAATACTTTTGCCTTCAAGATTCAAGATCAAAAGGGAAGGATGCACAGATTCAACTGTGGTATGCTACTGATGAACCCTAGTTAAAAAAATTAAATACACAAGAAACAAATTAAGCTCTTGTTGTAATCTGACCTATGCATCATATATGGACTTCCATATATCGCAGTTAATATCTGCCAGATGCAAACCAAAATTTGGATTCTTGTTCTTCTTTCAAGTATCTTGAGACTTCTGATATGATAGCTCTCTTTGAAGCTCCTGGATCCTTTCAATATTGCTTTTGGCATTTCACATGCGATATTTTCATGTTATTCCGTTTAATTTGGTTCTCTACTACTACTGATCCCTCCCTATATAGTGAGGTTGAAGGCAAGTTTTTGAACTAATAAGGCCGGCTTACTTTTCATATATGTAGTACTCTTGAGAATCCCCATCATGCATTGTATATTTAGCATAACTCTTGCTTGTCATTTTTCGTTATCTAGGAATAAGTATTGGAACTATGGTTCTCCACTTATATTATGCTACCAAAACTAACTCTTAATGAAAATATGTTATCATCTCAGTGCTCTTTATTCTCCCTCAAAATGAACAGTTAATAATTTGACTCACTTCAATATTATGGTCCTAATATTTCCACAATCAGATATACGGAGCGTGACAGATCTCATAACTGCAATCATTCAGCGATTGGGGAATGACATTGACCGAAACAACCTTCCTCAGATTTTGGTAAGGACGCACGAATTTACCCCTGCACTTGGGAAGGTTTCCTTTTGCCTGTGTTTTTCTGTAATAACCACTTGACTTCAACGTTTATTGTTGATCCCTCTGTTGCAGTATGAAGATGAAGACCATGACAAGGTTATCCTAGCATCAGATAGTGATCTTATAGCTGCTGTTGAACATGCAAAGGCGTTAGGCTGGAAGGTACAACTGTTCTTTTTTCCAATCGTTAGTTCTAAAACAGCACGAGATAGTATGAATTATAAGAGACGTAACAATAGGGAAAGAATATCGAGTTAGTTCTTTTAGTTGTTAGATGTTGCTCTTTTTTCATCTAACAAAGGAACTGATGACCTCTATAGGGACTGAGATTGCACTTAGACTATTCAGGAACGCCTGTCCGTAGGAGAGGTTCCAACTCGGAAAGCTTGGATTTTGCTCATACAGAATCTGCATGGGCTTCAGCCTACACTGCTGTAGCAGCTGGTGCTGCCTTAGCTGCAAGTTTAGGTGTATTCGCTTTCTTAAGGAGATCCGGTGAATGATCACTTCAAAAGTTTCGTCACGTGATATACATACCCTGCACTGGGAGCAGCAGATAGGAACAATAATGGGTCAGTTTGATTTGTATGAATGTTGATTCTGCTATAGAATATTATCTTCTTTTTTTTGCTTGGAAGCTGAATTTGATGTATAGTGCTGAGAATTGTGTCCTCTACACACCCTTGTAATTCAACTGCCCTAAGCAAATTTTAGTTTCCCGAGTGTCAACAGAATTCAGACGTGTCATATGGCCGCATTGATGTTTATGTAAAGATATTTTACCAAACAAACTTTGTTTGTGCTTGTAATGGCAAATTTACATTTATGGTCAATGTCAATAATAACAAGAACAACATACCTAGTGAAATTCTACAAGTGGAGCTCTAAGGAGGTTAAAATGTATGTAGATCTTACTGCGAATATGAATTTTAGAAAAACAAGGATTTTGTTGACTTTCTGTGTCCAGACTTTTGTTTTCTTTTGATTTAGTGGTTATTTGTTTTTATTTAGTTATTTTTTTCGAGGTGAGGAAACTTGGGAGGAGAAAGTAGGTCGAGTCCAATACACATGACAGTGTCTACAAACTGGGCCATCGTGATCAAGTGGAAATTTCAAATTAGTCAAAATTTATGTGAACATTTATTTTGATAAATAAGGCTGAATATATCAAAAAATGCTCAATCTAAAACACTATAAAATTAAAATAAATCACACGAAAACGTTGGAGCAGAACCTTAAACCCTAACAAAACCTAGAAATAAGATTGAAAATTGTAACACAAGCATAATAATCAACTTACGTCAAGTGAAGAGGAAAAGACGAGATGAAAATGGAGAGCTAAGAAAATGTGAAGAAATTTTGAGCAGCTTTTTTTTTTTCTTTTGATAATAGCTAAGAAGACAATTGTGTATTATTTACCCAAAATATAGCCATTTTATCAAATATGAGCTATTTTGAGTAATTAAGTAAACTTGAGCCAAAATGTAAACAAAAGTATCGTAAATATAGATAATTAACAATAGTAATATATCTATATATGAAAATTAAATAGAAATTGCTGTAGAACGACATATGAATTAATAATTTAAAATATTTAAAAATAATACAAAAATTTCAATTAACACTCAAATCAGTGTCACATAAATAAAAATAGATGAATAACGTATATTATGTAAAAATGATATAAACGTAATATTGATCACAATAATTTGAAGAATAAAAAATTAAAAGGCATAAACAAATTTTTATTTTTGAAATTTAAACAGCGCCGCATAAATTGGGACAAAAGAGAGTAACATATATTATTTAAAAATTACGTAAAAAAATATAATTCACAATAATTAATAATTTAAAAATTATATTAAAATTTAATTTAACTTTCTAAATTCTATCTATATCACATAAATTAAGACACAAAAATAATATATATTGAACCCGTGCTGACACAGATACCGACATCTAAGTCTCTACAAAGTGAAATTATGACATAATCAATTACATTATGTGACTTTCTTTTTCAGGGTTCCCACCTTCCACTGAATTAAAAAAGAATGAAAAATAAGTTTAATATTCGTGTCGGTGCATTAAATCACGTGAGCATTTGATTTATATTTCATTTTTTCTTTCATTTGTCTGTCTCTTTTTAGGTAATTTGCTACCCTTTTTTGACTAAATAACTCTTGTCTGTCAACTTTTCTGAATTTTTTTTTTAAATAACTTCACAAGCATCTAAACAGAAATAAAATTAAAGATTACTTGATACCTCAATCAAATTATACCACATTGATATCTTTGAAGTCGTTAAACTAGTTAATTTTTGCTGTCTTTTCAAGTGGGAGTTTGGATTTTCTAATTGGTATATATAAAAATGTCATTCTCCTTCTGCTTCACTAATGGTACTTTATAATGTGGTCCAACGAATAAGACTGTTTCTCTCTTAATCAAAGATTTCAAGTTCGAGCTATGAGAATAGAAAAATACTTAGCAGGGAGTGCTTCCCGGCCATATGCGGCACAAATTCGAATATAGTCGGGCTCCAATGTGGGTATCGAACATCGGGTGAAAAAATGAATGGTACTTTATGACTGCACCCCCAAATGAGGCCCTACGCAGCACGAATCTAGATATAGTCAGATTCCAATGTGGGTATCGAACATGGGGTGGAAAACAAAAAAAAAAGAATGGTACTTTATGACTGCACCCCAAATGAGGCCTATGCGGCACGAATCTAGATATAATCAGGCTTCAATGTGGATATCGAATACTGAGTGGAAAACCCCAAAAAAAAATGGTACTTTATGACTGCACCCCAAATGAGACTCTATGCGGCATGAATCCGGATATAGTCAGACTCCAATGTGGATATCGAACACTGGGTGAAAAATAAAAAAAAAGAATGGTACTTTATGACTGCACCCCAAATGAGACTCTATGCGGCATGAATCCGGATATAGTCAGACTCCAATGTGGATATCGAATACTGGGTGAAAAATAAAAAAAAAGAATGGTACTTTATGACTGCACCCCAAATGAGGTCCTATGCGGCACGACTCCAAATATAATTAGGTTCTAATGTGGATATCGAACACCGGGTAAAAAACGAAAAAAAGGAGAATGGTATTTTATGACTTCTGTGTTAAGAGAAACACCATTGTGAGGAATGTTCCAAAGTCTTCATTTTGTCTGTTATTTTGAACAAGTTAAGCAACAACGCTAAAAGGAAACTTCAAATTTTCCTACACATATGTTCATCTATTTGTTCCTTTTTCCCTTTTACAAGGGAAAGAGAAAAAAAGTGGGACATACTCTCTGTGTTAAAAAAAATAAAAATATATTGTATATCTATAAATTTATAAACATAATTTTTCTTTTTTATAAACTCAAAGCAAAATCAAACTAGATCATTCTTTTCTAAATACCGGAGGAACACTCTCACATGTATTACTGGACTATAATAAGTCAGCTGTGAAACATAGAGTAAAGACTTATTCACATGATCACATCTAATATTTATAATTAACAAACTTTTTTTAAGCAGTAAACTAAAGTTAAGTATATTGATCATTATGTATTCATTATTCTTCTTTTTGGTCTATTTTTCCTAAAAATGATTTTTTTAATTTTTAATGCTTCACATGACATGTTTAGAAGTTACAAGATTAAATTTAGTTTAAGACTATAAAATTTTGTTGAATTAAAATCGGCTAGGCATATATCACTTTACAGTTTTTATTTTGGCTTTTTATCTAGTATCTGGTGTCTATATTGGAGTCCGACTATTTCAGATTTGTGCCACATAGGATCCCATAGGGGAAAATACTCTCTACCAAATTTTTTTTTATATTCAAGCTTGAACCCAAGACCTAATTAAGGAGGAGTAGCCCCATCCACTCACGAGTGTGCATCGGTCGATTCAATTCGATTTATCAATTTTCGATTTTTAAATATGCTAAATCAATAAGATAATTTTTGTCCATTTTTGATTTATTGGTTTTAAGTCCTTAACGATTCGATTTTTAGTTTACCCGGTAAGAATGATAATGAGAACTTGCATTAATAAAAAGAAGATAGAATACGAAAACTATGTTTACAAACTTGCAAAAGTTATAATTAGTTAATTACAAACTAAAATACTAAAGCGGATAACTAATCACTTAAGTACAATAAAGATTAAAATATGTAAAGTATTGCTATAGTGTCCTATTACTATTAAATTACTAATATTTAATATTTACGAAGGAGTAAAATAATAAATTATTATAATCTTATTGGGTTATCGATTTACCCAATAACCTCAATAGTAAAAATCAATATCAAACCGATAACTCAATAATTTTTTTTTCAAAACCATTAAAAACCCGATAACATAATAACCCAATAATGATAAATCAATAACATTTTTATCGATTCGATTTATTGACCAGTTCGATTTTTGTACACACTACTTTACAGTTTTACATCTTATTAACTGCTTTACTATTCACCCAGTAATTAGACCCACAATGAGATGTGGACAATCTCCATTTAAAGCTTACATCTGCACATTTGTTTCATTCATTCATCTCTCTGCCTTACAGCTCTTCACTATACAGTACTACATGTCCAGATCCTTCCTCTTTTTGGTTCATTCTAACTGTACACACCCCAGTAATATTCTTTATTTAGTACACTATACTTCATTTGCTTTTCATTTTCTTCAGATTCAAGAATGAACCAATACCTGAGAAGAAAAGCTCCATCTCTTCCCTTTGTTTTCGTGATTCTGCTTACTCTTTCATGGGGTTTTCAGAATAGTTATGGAGACCAAAAACAACCCATTAAAACAGTTGTTGTGTTGGTGTTGGAGAACAGATCTTTTGATCACTTGCTTGGATGGATGAAGAAATCAGTGAATCCAAGAATCAATGGTGTTACTGGCAAAGAGTGCAATCCAGTGTCAACTAAAGATAAAGATACTGAAACTATTTGCTTCACTGATGATGCACAGTATGTAGATCCAGACCCTGGCCACTCTTTTGAAGATGTGGAACAACAGGTATCATCGTCTCGTCTAAAAGTTTGTCTCACTCATCCACCTAAGGCTATTTACTCATGTATAACATCAAACTTTAACAAAAAGTTTATCCGATCAAACTTTAACAAAAGTTTCATTTATATTAACTCGTTAACCATATAATTTAAAAAAAAAAATTCTAAATAAAATTAAGAAAAAAATACCACATAATTCAGAATTTTTTTCTTAATTTTATTTAGAAAAAAATCTACAAAATTAAGAATTTATTTAGAAACAAATTCTAAATAAAATTAAGAAAAAAATCCAGCTAATTCAAAATGTTTTTCTTAATTTTATTTAGAAAAAAATCTACAAAATTAAGAATTTATTTAGAAACAAATTCTAAATAAAATTAAGAAAAAATCCACAAAATTAAGAATTTTTTTCTTAATTTTATATAGAATTTGCAAAACCTAAAAAAATAATGGCATGAATGAGCATTTTCAATGGCATATTTGAGCCACGGATGAATAAATGAACATTTGAATTCTACTACTATCTCATCTGAAAGTTTAAAAATTATGTTGCAAATAGGTATTTGGTTCTGGCTTTGGCTCTGGCTCTATTCCATCAATGTCAGGTTTTGTGGAACAAGCACTCAGCATGTCTGATAAGAATCTATCAAGAACTGTCATGAGAGGATTTAAGCCCGAAAATGTCCCAATTTACGCGACATTAGTTCGCGAATTTGCAGTATTCGACAGATGGTTCTGTTCAATTCCAGGTCCAACACAACCAAACAGGCTATTTCTATACTCTGCAACTTCTCATGGTTCCACTAGCCATGTCAAGAAGCAGCTAGCTACAGGGTATCCACAAAAAACCATATTCGATTCCCTGTACGAAAACGGATTAGATTTCGGTATTTACTACCAGAACATACCAGCAACTCTGTTTTTCAGAAATCTAAGGATGTTGAAGTACATGTTCAAGTTCCATCAGTATGATTTGCAGTTCAAGAAAGATGCTAAAAATGGAAAGTTGCCTAATTTGACAGTGATTGAGCCGAGGTATTTCGGTGTAATAGGATATCCAGCTAATGATGATCACCCATCACATGATGTTGCTAATGGACAGAAATTAGTGAAGGAAATTTACGAGACGTTGAGGGCTAGTCCACAGTGGAATGAGACACTTTTTGTTATTACTTACGATGAACATGGTGGATTTTATGATCATGTGAAAACTCCTTATGGAGATGTTCCAAATCCAGATGGAAATACTGGGCCTGCACCTTCTTTCTTTAAGTTTGATAGGCTTGGTGTTCGTGTGCCAACCATTATGGTCTCTCCTTGGATCAAGAAAGGAACTGGTAAGTTCAAAATTTCAATCAAGTAATTGGTGTTTGAAATTTACTGGTTTGATTAATCTGAATTCGTGCCTAGGTCAACTATCCCTAGTGAAGAGGACTCCATTTCTAACTAGGCTCAGAAAGGGTGTGGTGAAACGGTATATATTCCTTTATCCTTAATTAAAGATTTGGAGTCCCGAGCTGTGAAATGAGATTCACTTCAGCTGAGAGTGTTAAAACCCTCCGTGATTTTTCAGATC
>DF357770.1:37331-50640 GCA_000787875.1 Solanum virginianum
ATCGAATTTTCCCTTCTTCTGTATTCATTTTCTTACAAATAAAATTTGAGTCTATATGAATCTATTGCTGATTCTTTGAGATTGCTGAAATTATAAAAATTTGAAGTACCGCTACTTTTGTAAATAGATTATCTGTTTTATCCTGAAAGAAAATAATCCACAAACTTCGAATACAGTGAGAGATTTAAACTTCTTAAAGACACGCAATAAATTTTGGACTTGGATAATTTTTTTATTTTTATTTTCTACATTACTATTAAATTATAGGAGTAACATTTTTATATAAGTGCTTTTTTATACATATTAAAAATAAAGTGACTTTGATCCATTGGCCTACTAGAATTTTATACAAGTACTTAATAGAAACATATTCTGGTGGCAATTAATTAAATAACGAGATGCCCCTAAAGCTTGGAGATTAAACTATTATTCTTGCTTTAAGAAAAAAGTAATGTTATATGTTTGATTAGTTAAATTTAGTACCATTTGTCATCATTCTTTTTCAACTTTTATTTATTATATTTGAGATATTTTTTTTGCTGAAAAGACAGAACATACACCTAAAATCTGGATTGTCTATATGAAGAGGAATTTTTCAATAAAAATAAATAAGTATTTCCTCAATTTCATTTTTATTGTCCTATTTTGATTTGACACACACATAAAAAGAATTAAAAATTTTAATTTTAAATTAAAAGTAAGTAGAATGTATTGATTTTTTTTTTTTATTTTATAGTTTTAAATATGTCATGTGACAAGTTAAAATTAAAAAAAATATTTTAATTTAAAGTAAGTAGAATATATTAAAGTATTTATTTATTTTATAATTTTAAATATGTTATGTGAAAAATTAAAATTTTAAAAATTATCAAAAAAAAAACTATTTTCTTGAAATAAATTTTAAAAGTACACAAACAAATAAAAAAACATGCATGTTGATATTTTCTGAAAAAGTATATGATTGACATGAATTATAAATATCTAAAAAAAATTATATTATTATTTCACGAGACAATCCAAATCGACGTAACGAAAGTGGTGAAGGTGGGGCTGCAATTGCGTGTAAGATTTATACTTGGATGAGATATTTAGACACGGCTTTTACTTATTTGCAATAAATCTAATTTTGATTAATGAAAAGTCTCCCCCTAATCGTTCATTTTTTAAGTATTGCAGCCTACTAAATTGTTGTTGACGGTTACTGATTTAATTTGCTTGTTTTATTTGCTTTATTTTAATATTCAAATTACTAATAAAAAAATATTTTGGTATTCTTTTACATATTTATAGTTTTAAATTATAATATTAAAAAAAACTTTTTTGCCTTTTAAAATTTGTGTCGAGTCAAAAGAAAAATAAATTAAAATGGAAAAAATACCTTAACTTATATTAGTAATTTGAATTTTTTCTTATTAAGAATAGGCTATTTATAAGATTTCATTTTGTGATATTGAAGAAAAAAATCAAAAAGAAAATTATAATATGATATGATCCGGGACCACACAAGCATGTTACATAAAATGCATCAAAATCAAAGCAAACTATCCGTGAGAGAAATAAATAAATCTCAAAGATCTTGCCATAATTTAGTCTTAATAAGAATTTTGACTTCAAATCTTAGATAAGAACAACAATTTTTTTTTATTATAGTAATTATTTTTCCTTAAATAATACCTATAGTATATCTTTGAGCTTATGAATTTCGAATACAAATTTTTTCCTCTTCTTTGAATATCTTAAGAAAAAGGAAAAAAAAATTCTCAACTGATCTGACAGTGACTAAACCAATGAGATATTTGATCTAATGAAATAGACATTTCAAATGTAATCGATTTTTTCCTAGGAAAATTGATTAATATGTAGTGGTTGTCAAATTTAATCAAAAGCCAATTTGGAATATGCATAGAATTGTCAATCACTATCAATTTCCTTTGATACATCAATGTTTTCATTTTTGTCTTCATATCTATTGGATATAAAATATCTTTTTCAATCATAGAGTATAAGAACAACAACATATCAATCAAACAAATAAAGAATGATAACATGAATTAATCAATAAAAATACTATTAAGTTAAAAAATAAAAGTTAACCCTTTTATCTTTTCTTAAAGTTTAGTCTTTCTCTCATCTTCATGTGTATAGCAAGTTAATCAATTTGATTTGACTAATTAGCTAATTTGTTTGACTAATTAGTCATATTAGGAATATGAATAGGAACGCACCTAAACTACTCTTTAATATCCAATAGGAGGATATGATGAAATTAAGATTCATGAAAACGAAAATCTATTAAATGATTTGCACATTCTATTTATTTTTATACTCACATTCAATGTTCTACCTAAGCAATAAAATAAAAATAAATACTTCATTCGTCTCATTTTATGTGATATTCTTTGACTTAACACGATATTTAAAAAAATAAGACTTTTGAAACTTGTGATCTAAAATATATCATTAGTGAAATAATCTATATTATATAATCATTGTTAATTAATTTTATTATATATATTTGAGAATAATTTTTTTACTCAATTTATCCCGCCATACAAATTATACAATAAAGTTTCTTTTTTCCAAGAACAGGAATCGGCCACATCCGCTGGGGCGGTGGGGTAATACAGTACAGTGTTCGACCAACATCCTCAAATAATTTCCATGAATTTAGTCATTCGTAGATCAATCAACTTATTCTTACTTCCAGTTATTACAGTACCATTTTTCATGCATACACAAGAATCCAAATCAAGAATTGGGAGGTAAAACCGCTGGGGCGGTGGGTTAATACAGTACAGTGTTCGCCCAACATCCTCAAATAATTTCCATGAATTTAGTCATTCGTAGATCAATCAACTTATTCTTACTTCCAGTTATTACAGTACCATTTTTCATGCATACACAAGAATCCAAATCAAGAATTGGGAGGTAAAATATGGTGCAATTTTCAGAGAAAATCAAGGGGTTACTGAACGATCGATGGCTAGTTTTTGTGGCTTCGATGTGGGTTCAGTCTTGTTCTGGAATTGGGTATTTGTTTGGAAGCATATCTCCAGTGATCAAAAGTGGTATGGGTTATAACCAGAGGCAAATTGCGTTATTGGGCGTGGCTAAGGACTTGGGTGATGCCATTGGCTTTCTTGCTGGTATCTTGTGCGAGATTTTGCCTATTTGGGCTGTTCTCTTCATTGGGGTTGTTCAGAATTTTGTTGGGTATGGTGTTGTTTGGATGATTGTGGCTCACAAATTGCCTTCTTTGCCTCTTTGGGTGGTCAGTTCAGTTCACTCTTTCTTGATTGCTTATTTGGTCTCCTATTGTGATTGTTGTTTTGATTGAATCAGCTTTATTGAATTTTAAAGTCTGAAATTTTACATTTTATTTGCTATGATCTGAAATTTGAGCTCTTACATTTTCTAGTAGACAGTAATTATTACACTGGTGAAGCTAGAAATTTCATTAAGGGTGTTTGAGTTTTAACATACATGTCTGAAAAATAAATTCTGACCTATATTCGTATGATTTTTGGACGAAGGGTGTCCGACTGACCACTCTTTGCTACATGTGCCTATGCCACTCAGTAATAGGACCAAATGTTTCGGAAATTAGCTTCGAATCAGCAGAAGGCTCTCTAGTGGAGATAATTGACATCATTAGTTGGCTCTAGAAAACGGATTTCATGTATACTTTAGGTAGAGGGGGATGACAGTTCCATGGAGGCTAAAGTGCTAACAGAAGTTGTACTTAGAAAAATGGAACAAGTCCTGTAGAGTAGAGAACATAATCATGAGAAAAAACTTCCAAGTTCTAAGGTTTCTCCACTAGCAATCTCTCTATGGACATTCGGGAGAATATCCAAACTTCTGGATTTTGTGTTATTGGACTTCAAACTTCTGGATTTTGACTTGCATTTCTCGTTGATAACTTCAAAATGGGTACAATATCATTATATATGTTGATCAAGATCTGATGATGAATTATACGTCAAAATCAAGGTCCCATGGTTATTGTTTCTGTCACTTCCAAATCTCCTCTCCTTTCCCCTCGTAGAACATGATAATCAAAAAAAAAAAAAAAGGGTAGGAAATTAGATAGCTTTCTCTTCTTAAAATCATTCAAATTGATTTGACATGATAATTTTCTTTAAGAACTATACCAAGACTGAACAAGTAGGAGCTAAGCTGAGGAAGTTACTGCTGGATTTGGTTACTTTTATTCTCACTTCTCAGTGATCGCGCATTTGCTTTCCTGGTGCTTTTTCGGTTTCACCCAGCAATATATCATTTGATAACCCGCAAATTGCTTTGGAACTTTTTGAAATCTATGGCTTCTTAAAAAGTAACATCTCTTTTGTTTTGATGGTGGGATTCCTTTTCTTCTCCCCTTTCTCCCAAATATAATCACAGGTGAAGCCTATATTGTCTCCGAGTTTCTCTTTTGTAGCTTTTGAGATAGTGATTTTCATTTGTCTTGTGAGATTTGTCTATGAAATAGTGACACAACTACTTGTTCAGTGCCTTGAGATGTTCAATTCAGTTAGAAATTACCATCCAACCGACCAGGTGCATTAATAAAGCAGATATCATTTAATCACCAGCTGCTAGCTATTTGTACATGTTCCTTGGTTTATGTCTACTTCAACTCTTAATTTCAACCTATGGACAGATCACTGCAATCCCCAATCACAAGATTGTATCTGAAGCACTGATTTCTGTCATCACTTTACTCAGAGAGCTAAATTTATGGTGTCTAACTGGTGTGCAGCAATTGGCAACATCATAATTAGGTGGATGAAATTTAGCTAGATATGATCAAAGCATTATATCCGGTCACAGTCCTACCTCTGTACCCATAGAGAATTGTGTTAACATATACCAATAAACTAATAAATGCAGGCAAGTAATGAGATCAAACGATGTTCCCAGAAAATAATTGATTGCAGGTAGGAGTGAAGCCGAAAGAACAGAAGAGAATCAGGTCTTACATACGTTCCATGATGAGCGATTAAATAAGTTGTCTTTACATCAGTTATTGCTTAAAAAATCTGCCTAGCTTAATATTCTGTTTTGGTCCCAAGTTATCCTCTATGCGATGCCAATGTATGACTGCCTCATTTTGCTGTAGTGTTTGTACTCTTTGTTCTGGAGGATCCTTACAAAGGTTAGGCCTGGCAAAATATTTGACATGTAATATATTAGGCCTGGAAAAATAATTGACATGTGGTTCTCTACCTAAGTGTGTGGACCTATGGTATCTGTTGGTATTTGAACCTTGATCTCATGTGGTTCTCAATTTAACTTGGTTGACCATAGGTCCACACACTTAGGTGCTAAGAATAGAAAGAAAAACTAACTGGCTAATACACTGGGGCAGATGGATTGTTGCTTTGGTAGGCCTATACATACCAAAATAGTGAAATCCTGACATTTAGAAAGGAACTCCTTATTGTGTCCAATTTATTTCTCAGCAGTTATGACATTCTGTTGTTTGCCAATTTTATAAAATCTTAGGCTTGAAGTAGGCAGTTTCCTGGATGCATCTCACATAACATACTGGCAAGATCATAGCTTAACTTATAATCAGATTTGGAGAGGAAAGAAAGTAGGGTTGGATGTATTGATATCGTTTAAGCTTTGGTATTAAGCAATTTTAAAATCATTGATGAATAGTGGGAATGAAGGGAAGCCTTGGAGTAGCTGGTAAAATTGCTGTCATGTGACCAAGAGGTCACGGGTTTAAGCCTTGGAAACAGCCTCTGGCAGACATGCAAGGTAAGGTTGCGTATAATAGACCCTTGTGATCGGGTCCTTCCCCGAGCCCTGCGCATAGCGGGAGTTTTAGTGCACTGGGCTTGCCCTTTTTGGTGAATAGTGGGAATACAAGACAAGGCTCCGTAATGTTTTTAACATTTAGACAATATAAGCTAATTCTTAATAGATGAAGCTAGGGAAGTAATCAACTTTAGACCAGAATAACTATCAGAAACACTCAAAAGTAGAAAACTAACATTGTAGAAAGGAACCACTACATATACCCTGAAATCTAGCTTTATGACAAAAGGAAAGGGGAAGCAGTAATAGCATATATTGAGGTCGGACAAATTTCTGAAAGCTAGTAACTTAGGTTTTTGGAGTCAATTGTTCGTAGAAATGATAAACTAGAGATATAGGTCGAGCTGATTCCTATAAGGGTCTGGAGGTAGGTGGAATCAGTGTAGTGAGTTGGGGATGAATGCATCGTAATGACATTAAAGGGAAGTATGGTAATGTGGCTTTAGTAATACTGGAAATGCTATTTTCTTTCATGAAATCAATTAAAACTTGTTCAATATACTTGTTAAACATAAAACATGTTCAATGTAAACTAAAGGGTGGGTTCCCTTTGATCCTGGATGTATTGCCATAATTCTGCAGTTTCCCCTCTCTCTCTTACAATGCAACAGTTCGCTTTTCGTAATTTTTAATTGATTGAGGATTTTCTGTTTTTGCAGCTTTGCGTTTTTATATTTATTGGGACTAATGGTGAGACATACTTCAATACAGGAGCCTTAGTTTCCTGTGTACAGAATTTTCCTAAAAGCCGTGGTCCAATAGTGGGGATACTTAAAGGATTTGCTGGGCTAAGTGGTGCTATTTTGACACAAGTTTATGCTATGTTCAACTTTCCTGATCAAGCATCCCTTGTTTTCATGGTTGCTGTTGGGCCGTCAATTGTAATTACCTCTGTGATGTTCTTGGTTAGACCTGTAGGTGGTCACAAACAAGTTAGACCTTCAGATGAATCGAGCTTCCTATTTACCTACAGCATTTGCATTACTCTGGCAGCTTATCTGTTGGCAGTTTTGCTTCTTCAAGATTCAAGCAGTCTAAGTGAGAATGTGGTAACCTTATTGACAATTTTCTTACTTATTTTAATAGTACTTCCTGTTATTATTCCTATCTTTTTGGTTTTCTCCTCTGGACCAAGACCGGTTTTGGAGGAGACTACCTCTGTACCCATAGCCTGTTATTATTCCTATCTTTTTGGTTTTCTCCTCTGGACCAAGACCGGTTTTGGAGGAGAGCCTTCTTCCTGAGTCAGAGAAACAAGAATCCTCTAGAATGGGGAGTTTCATTCTCAGCCTCAGCGAGGTAGAAGATGAGAGGTCTTCTGAGGCAGACACACTCCCACCATCGGAAAGACAAAAGAGAATTGCACACCTGCAAGCTAAATTATACCAAGCGGCAGCAGATGGAGCAGTCAGAGTGAAGCGGAGAAAAGGTCCACGCAGAGGAGAGGATTTCACTTTACTTCAGGCTCTAGTGAAGGCTGACTTTTGGCTGATTTTTATCTCCCTAGTTCTAGCATCTGGTTCTGGTTTGACGGTGATTGATAATCTGGGTCAGATGTCTCAGTCATTAGGTTATGCTAACACCCATGTATTTGTTTCTATGATTAGCATTTGGAATTTTCTTGGTCGTATTGCTGGTGGATACTTCTCTGAGAATATAGTAAAGTATGTTTTCAAGTTCCTAATTACTAATCCAGTTTCTTCCTTATGGAAGCATTTTTTTCTGATGTTTTAACTTGTTTTGTCATGATTATCAGATACTATGCATACCCAAGACCAGTGGCAATGGCTGCAGTTCAAGTTGTTATGGTATTTGCTCTATTCTTCTATGCCATGGGATGGCCTGGTGAGATATATGTGGTCTCTGTGTTGATAGGACTCTGCTATGGAGCACACTGGGCTATTGTACCAGCTGCAGTCTCGGAACTTTTTGGATTGAAAAGCTTTGGCACATTGTATAGCTTCCTTACATTGGCTAGTCCAGCTGGTTCACTGATCTTTTCTGGTGTTATTGCTAGTGGTATATATGACTATCAGGCAAAGCAGCAACATGAACATCGGGTTCAAGCTTCAGGACTGGATCTGGGAGTGCCTCTTGTTAAGGATGACTTTCTTACTTGTCATGGTTCCATATGCTATTCACTCACAATGGGCATCATGTCAGGACTCTGCGTCATTGCATTTATCTTGAGTATGATTGTTGTGCATCGAACAAAGAGGGTTTATGCACAAATCTACGGCAAGCCTCAAGCTTGAAGGATTTTCGACTTAAGACACTTTGCAGGCTACATTATTCAAATGTATCCTGATTCCTTGGCAGATTACTCAAGTGATTTTGAGGAAAGAGAAGCGTCACAGATTTAATCAATCTGCATGTACGCCCGGAAACTGAAGCCTTTGTCATGTCTCTTTGTTTATAAACTATTGCAGAGTGTAATAAAGATTGCCAGTGAAACATATTATCATGTCTTGTAATACAGTCTATGAAGTGGCTGTTTTTGTTTAGCTGGAGATACCAGCCATTTATAATTCTTGATTTATGTAATGATCACTATCTGTGGTACATTGTTAAATTTTTGAAGAAATGGGGAATGTGTTTGTTCTTTTATCTGGCTTTCAAGTTTTGCCTGCTTCTGTCATATTTTTTTTTTTTTAAATTGCGGGCAGGGGAAGGGGAAATGGGAGGAGATTACAATGTGCAGAATCGAACTCTCACCAACAAGGTGAAAGTTAAGATAGCCAATCAACTGAGCTACTAAGATTCTTTGCTTCTGTCATTTCTCAGTGTAACTAAAAGAGATGGTAGCTTTAAAATTCAGCAGTGGGGAGAGGTGCAAAAGTAAAACACAACTTTTTGTCAGTTTGTTGATCACGCAAATTGATCAGCATGAGATAACGACAAGGATCTTGTAACTGAAACTTTTTGGACTGTGTGCGGGAAAGCGTGATATTACTTCACTTAAACATATGGAGTCAGTATATCTTAACGTGAAAAATAGAAGAAGTAAAGAAAGAAACACGTACTTTTACCTCAAAGTTATCGAATACAATTAAAAACAAAAATATATAATCGATATTAACTAAATGATGTGATCAAAATATTTTTTTTAAGAGTATGTTCTCGAAATAATAAAAAGTTGAATTGCTTAACCATGGTTAAAAACTAACCATGGTGAGGGGTTTGAACCTCATTACTAACCCCCCTCCACCCAACTACAAACAAAATACAAAATAAATAGACCAAGCCTGAAAACGTACTCTACTTAAATTCAGGAAAAACAAAACCTCTTCTATTTTTTTCTCTTTTGCCGAAGAAATGGCTTTCCACTTCATCGTCCAACAGATTTCTCTAGGGTTTTCCAAATTCTGAATTGATCAACACTCTCCATAGCTACAAACGGAAGAAAAAATTGTTTTTCTGAACAGGGATTCAGTCTATTCGGTTCAACATTGCTTCATTTTTGTAGGTATACTTCATTTAATCAAATGCTTCGTTGTTTTTATGCATGGTTTTATTCGGATTGCTTTAACTGATTTCTGCATTTGCTTTAGTCAGGAAGACGATTTCTGTGTGGATTTATACGTTATATATATGTATCTCCGTTTGTGTGTGTATCTTTGTGCATTTTTCTATCTATAGCCCTTGTTTTCTTTTTAGGCGGTGGTGAGTATACATGACTTTGTTTTTTTCTTCTAAGGCAGTGGCGAGTATACATGACTTCGGAATTTGAGGGATTCAGTGGAATTCATGTTGATTCAAGGTTTTGAAATCTTTATATAGATACATATAATTAATACATTTTATAAGTTCGAGTGATGAATAGTACTTTTGGTTTTTTAAAGCTTTGATTGTGAGATTCTGTTCTAGATTTTGTGGTGATGTTTTTACAAAGAAGAAAAAAGGTGCCATTTTTGAAGTGTTTGATCTGAAATTCTGTAACTTCTGTAAAAGGAAGTGGATTTTCAGAATCATAGATTAGTATTGTAAGTTCCCCTTTGTTGTATCGATATCCTTGTCTTATTACTAATTAGGTTTTGTTTGAGTGAAGTTCAGATTCTTTCGTGGGTTCTTGTTTGTGCTTTTCTGCTGTTTGTGGAAATCGTATAGTGCATTAATTCATGATATCCATGAAAAATGTCATCAAATCTATAGTTTCACACTCAATCTGGCTTGCTTTTCGTTTTTTAAGTTGTCTTTCTTTGTATTACTTGTACCATTTTTTATTTTATGGTATTGTTTCTGTCTTTCAAGTTTGTAGGTTTTATGACTTACATTTTTGTAATGTTTGTATTGTAGGGTTTGTAGAGTCAGAAAGTACTTCTCCGTAGTATTTGTGTGAATAAACTTCACTCTATAACCAGGGCATCAAGTGTTGATCCATTTGCTAGTTGAATTTGAAGGAGACAATAAAGTTTGATTTTTGTGGTCTGCCAAAGTTGTTGGCAGATGGAATGTAATAAAGATGAAGCTGTCAGGGCCAAAGAAATTGCTGAGCAGAAATTAACCAAGAAGGACATTGCTGGAGCTCAAAAATTTGCTTTGAAGGCTCAGAATCTGTTTCCAGGCCTTGATGGTCTTTCTCAGTTCCTGGAAGTGGTCAATGTGTATGTTGCTCATGAGAAAAAGAGTGATGGTGAAGTGGATTTTTACCGTGTACTTTCTGTAGATCCCTCAGCTGATGAAGAAACTATAAGGAAACATTACAGAAGGCTTGCTCTAGTACTTCATCCTGATAAAAATCATTCTGTTGGGGCAGATGGGGCATTTAAGATCATATCCGAGGCATGGAGTTTGCTGTCTGATAGAGCCAAAAGAATGATGTATGACAATAAGCGTGCTGTGAGGAATGCATCCATACAAGCCAACCAGTGTGTATTTCCAGTAAGTGCAAGAAACTCAACCAACGTTAATTTCCAGCCCGCTCCGGTGACTCCCCAGCCATCAAAAGTTGAGACATTCTGGACTTTGTGCAATCTATGCCAGATACGGTATGAGTACCTAAAGATTTACCGAAACAAAAGTATAAGGTGTCCCAAATGTCACCAGCCTTTTTGCGCAAGGGAGGTAGGTGCTCCTGTGAAAGATCAACGTGCGCAGCCCTATGCCCCAAAAGCTAGGCAAGCTGCACACCTCGTCCAGCCAGCTGGTGGAATCTCGAAGAAAGCTCATGCAGAAGCAGCTTCAAGTTCATCGTTCATGAAAACTGATGCAGCTTTTGTTCCTGATTCAGTTTCCACTTGTTCAAATTCTGACAGGCTAATAAAAAAGAGACGCACAGCTGAGTTGAAACCTAAATTTCAGGGAAAAGGAGTGATAAATGATATTGCTGCTAAAGGTGGATCTGGCCAAGGAAACATACGTGGAAATGAGAATGGTGTTTTCAGAGATGAGAGGGTTGCTGTTGTGGGAAGTAACAAACCTAGGAGTTCAACGGAGTTAGACAATTTAGAAATTCGCAATATGCTGATGAAAAAGGCTAGGCTGGAGATTAACAAGAAGCTCAAAGAATGGAGTGCAGCTGCTGCTTCTCGAACTTCATCTAAGAAGGAAACAGAAGTGGAAATGAAGAAGCAAATTATCAAAAATGATCCGAGAAGAAAAAAAGCTGCTGCTGATGTTGTGGTGGATCCCAAAATATTACGTGAGCAGGAAAATTTGTCTGTCTCTAGCGCTGCTACTAAATCAGAATCAGACGCCAAGTCAATGACTGTTCCGGATCCGGACTTCCATGATTTTGACAAGGATAGATCCGAAAATTCTTTTGATGATAAACAAGTGTGGGCTGCGTATGATAATGATGATGGAATGACGCGTTATTATGCTTTGATTCACAAAGTGGTATCTAGAAAGCCTTTTAAAGTACAATTGAGCTGGTTGAACTCCAGATCCAACTCCGAATTCAGTCCAATTAATTGGGTTGCTTCTGGATTCCTAAAGACCTGTGGAAATTTCAGGATAGGCAGGCATGAAGTAAATAAAACGCTCAATTCTTTCTCCCACAAGGTTAAGTGGGTGAAAGGGGCAGGAGGTGTTATCCAAATTTTCCCCAGAAAGGGGGATGTCTGGGCTCTGTACAGGCATTGGTCTCCTCAATGGAATGAGCTAACTCCAGATGATATGACACACAACTATGATATGGTGGAAGTGCTTGGTGACTACACTGAGGAGGAAGGTGTCACAGTTGCTCCATTAATCAAAGTAGCTGGCTTTACATCAGTATTCCGTCAACATATGGACCCTAAGCATCTTCTCCATATTCCAAGGGAAGAGATGTTTCGCTTCTCTCACCAGGTCCCTTCATATTTGCTCACAGACCAAGAAGCTCCAAATGCTCCCACTGGTTGCTGGGAGTTGGATCCTGCAGCCCTGCCCTTAGAACTTGTTAGAGTCATGACAGACGCGGAAATAGAGGCTTGTGGAAAAGTTCCAGATACTTCAAACTTGGAAAGAACATGTGGTGAAAGTAAAGAGAAGGAGAAGTCCTATGTGGTTGGCGACAACAGTGTGACAAAGGTCGAAGAGACTTCCAGAGATTCCATGAGTGTTGCCAAACAACCCATAGTGACATATTCAAGAAAGAAGAAGGAGAAAGCAGAATCAAGTACCATTGAAGCCAAGAGATAAACAAGCTTGGTTGCTGCTAAAAGCTTCTGGCCAATGATCAAGTAATTTTGGTGCTTTCAGTAGTTTCAGCCTTGTTTGATTGCTAATGATAGAGTAGTATAGATAAAGAAGACAATGAATCTAGCACCCAAGTGAACATTTGTCCTTGATTTTTTGTCCTTCTATAGGTTTACCAGATCAAGAAAGAGCTATACTGTAAAAACTTGATTCATACTGTATATTTCAAGTTTTTTTCTTAAGTAACTTATGGACAACTAATTTTCTTGACCATATTATATTTACCGTTGCTTTCCTTTTTCTGTTTCTTTTTAGTGTATTTAATGGGCTATGGGTGCTGTTCTTATGAAGGTGCACTTCAGGGATTTCAAACCACTTTCAACATAGTGTTACCATTTCTCCTTTTTCTCCATAGTCCAAATGATTTCTTTTCTTTTCTCTTAATTTCTATTTTATAACTTCAGCTTCTTAGCTTTCTTATTTCTGGTTCTTATATTGCTGCATTGTGCATAGAGCTAGCCCATAGATCAGCCACCTTTGCATGCAGGCTCATTACTGAATTCAGAGATCATTTACCTGTATATAGGAACTGTGATTCTTATTTATTCTTTTTCCTGGAAGTCTATAAGTTGTGTAATTCAATAGTTCTTGTTGCTTGCTTATTGTTTATGAATTTGAAGTGCTGTATTGGTAGAAATAGAGCCCACTGGCCATTTCTCGGTTTTGTTTTTTAAAAATAATTATGTGAATTTTATCATGGGCTAAGAAGAATGACTTTCAAAGCGGGATCACTGCATACTGTGGAAGAAAATTCTTCTTTAAAAAGATCTGAATATTTAATTCCTCGTGGGGTGGGTGG
>DF357770.1:50676-63519 GCA_000787875.1 Solanum virginianum
ATCTGAATATTTAATTCCTTTCTTTAAAGACTTGAATATTAAATCAAAGTGCCCTTGCAACTCCATTAATTATAGTAATGATTTGGGAGTTATTCTCCATCGACTTGCTTCTTTAGTTGATCCAATTATTCTCGTTTCCTGAACCCTCACATGAAGTATATTTAACACAAATATTGTGTTAAAAGCAATTAATGAATCATTTAATTCAGAAAGAAATCCAAATATTGCTCATCAGCATGTTATATATATATATATATATGTTGTAGTGTAACAAGCTTCCAAATTCAAAGAAAAAAAATGTCAGGTTTTGGAACATACTTCTTGCAAGAAGAACCCCTTTCATTTCATTGTAAACGGAAAACTTTTAAAATGGAAAAAGAGATGAAGAGAAAAGAGGGGTCCCAGAAAAAGTTATAAATGTGATGTTTGAAGATGCAAACGGGTTTCATGTTCAAAGATATTTCTGAGAAGCTGTAAATTTTGGGCACTGTTTCTTATATATGTAACTAGTGTTGGAATCCAAACAATACATGAACGATATTAAAGAATACTGATCCTAGTTATTAAATTGTAGTCTGACTTATTTGAGCATATTATTTTTGTCAAATTTCAATTGTTTTTTTCTGTATTAATAATCAGTAATTCTGTCTGGATTGGGAGATTCAATGATTCCTCCAAGTTCTTAGAAATAGGAATGTTTTTTCTTTTTTTGGCACAGCCTGATCATGTGTATGATTTCTATTTTGAGGAATTTCCGTAGGTGATGATTTGGACCTCGTGCATATTTTTAATTCATCCAGTATCTTGTTGTAATTTGCAATGGTGAACTCTCTACGGAAGTTCTATTAAAACCGTCGAGGTGATTGAGTTGGACCTTATCTTTTCTTGTTCTAGCCCTGAATTTTCTATACATCATACGATTCAAGTTATTATGGCATTGCAGCCTGGCAGGTACCATCTTGGAAATAGATGGGTGGGTAAAACGAGTACTATTTTTATTTTTGATGAGTACACGTTTTCATTAATTAGCATCTAGAGGATGAGGCAAACCAAGTCTGTTTTCTTTTGTGTAGAGAATGAAGCAAACCAAGTCTATTTTCTTTTGTGTAGAGAATGAAGCAAAACAAAACTGTTTATTTTTGTGCAGATTTTTCTTTGATATATTTGCAAGTCTTCCCGTCAGATTGCATCTCCTCTACATGTTGAAGCTTTACCCAGACTTTTGTCATATGAAGTTTCTCAGTTGGGCACCCTTAATTGTTGTGTTAATAGTGCTCTGTGGTTATCCGATTCCATAAGCTCTTTGATTTCAACTAGCGGATTTATCATTCTGGAATCTGTAGTCATATTAGTGTTGAATTTTGCTGCCTGGATGAACATGATAAGCTTTGCTACTTTTTTTTTTCTTTTGTTTATCAAGGATTGATTTTCTTTACAGAATTGAATAGTGCTCATGGTGGCAATACAATTATATATTGAATTTTGTCTCCAGTTACGAGTCTATCATTATTGCTCTTTCAAGGTCGTTTTGGTCCTCCCTCCATGCAGATTGTCAGCTTCTAGAATAGGGTGGTTCTCTCTCTCTCTCTCTCTCTCTCTCTCTCTCTCTCTCTCTCTCACTCTCTCTTTTCACGTTTGATCATTTCTTATGGAGAGATGGCGTTCCTCTGAACTTTGCACTCATTACCAAGCCTTTCTTTCTGTGCTTGCAGTTGCAGGAGCTCATATGTGAAGATGGTTTGGTTTTTTCCTTTTTTAGGTTACACTAAAGTATGAGCTGCAGTTATTTTATCAAGATGCTTATGTTTTTTGATCCCAGGCACGATGTTGTCAGGGATTGGGGGGATTGCTTATGTCTAAGAGTTGCTTTAATCGTGAGGTTGTGGTACTACTACTTTTACCTGTGTTCCTTATATCACTCTTAGATTGATTTAAGTTATGATTCAGGAATAGAACACCTGGAACGTTGATTGATGTTATTGGATGTGGACATGCACCTCTAGTTACATGATCTCAGAAAAGTTACACTTTCTGATTTTCAAAAAGGAACAATCTGGAAGTCTTATCTGTTGGTCTGACGTAGAGATGTCAATTTGAAGATGGTAATGGGTAGTACTTGCAGGGACAATTCCTGGTGTCTAGTTTATTATGTATTCCTTCTTGGGTGTGTGATGTGACTTTCCTCTACATTAGGGAATATAGGTTATCCATTTGCAATTGGATCATCAATTGGTGTAATGGAATCATTTGGGTACTCAAGCATGAGTTCAGGTGTTGAAAAGTTACCAGTGTTACTCTCGAAAAGAGATGTTTAGTCGTGTGATTATTTCTGTTCTTCCTGATAATTATAGATGTGGTTGATGAAGTTATGGAATTTCTTGATCGCATTTGGATTCTTCTTTTCCAAGTCATGGGGGATGATTTGTGATTATTTCTGTTTTGCTTGATAATCATAGATATGATTGGTGAAGATATGAAATTTGGCATGGCTTGATCGCATTTGAGTTTCCTTTGAGGTCCTTCAGGTACATTTAGTTCATAGGTTTGTACATGCTGCTTCATCTTTATTTTTTTTAGAAAACTTTTTGAAAAATAATCTAATATTGACTTTACTATTGCTCTCTCTTACGGGGGTTTCCTTTCCAGATGTGGTCTGCGTTGTTATGGATGCAAAGGTGGGCATCTCTGATTTCGAATGCAGTTGCTCATGGAACCTTTTTAGTAAGTCCAGAGGTGCAATATTTATTGGAGATTCCCCTAGCCTGATGGCATTTGAAGTCACCCTGATTGGATACTAAAAAGCTTCTTCTTTGAATCGTAGTGCTGCTTTACTTTCCTCCAAAGTTCTTCAAATTCAAATGACCTTTTATCGATCACGACTCAGCAGTTGTCTCAGATGTAATAATTCTGTTGCTGTTTTTGGTCTTTCCGCTGTTTATCATGGCTTGATATTTGATGAATAAAGTGCAAATGGATCTATGAATCTATTTACTGCACTTTGTCTTTGGTTATACCGGCACTGTTCTTTTGAGCTTCTTCTGGTTCTCCATTATGGTGCAGATCTTGTCAGTTACTTCAAAATCAGGTGGTTCTCTCTAATAGATGGCATAATATGGAGCTCTGAGAATCTCAGATTGGTAACTTTTCTCCCATTGTGGTCAGATCTTGTCAGCGTCTAGGAAAGGAAGTTTCTCTCTTTATTCGTGTTGCATCTGATGATTTTCTGGTTGATTAGGTTGTGTGAACTTCAGTATCCATAACTGGACCAAGTCTCTAGTTCGCTATGTTTTTCTTTTCTGGGATTGCCTTGTCATGTTTTTTTCTCTCGTCGTACAAGGTGTGGTTACCCATTTTGCAGTCTTCCAATCAGCTGGTCCAGCTTGCCTTTTTTTTTTTTTTTAAAATTGGTAACTTCGTATATATTTCTATAAACGATCAAGATCAAACAGTACACTGATTGAACTTGCACCTTATTTACATCAAAAGACTCTGAGAAACTGGAGCTATTCTAGTCTTCTGGAGGGTGTTTGTAAGTAGCACTACTGTGTCCATTCCACCATAATCTGTCAACCCCTTCCCGTAAACCTCCAAAAGTTCCCAACAGATTGAAGAAAGCAATCACCCTACTCACCTCCCAGTATTTACGCATTCTCCTGAAGGTAATATCCCAACCTTGATTTGACCAATGTTCTGCCACTGTTTTATGTTGATGAAGCACAATATTGTAGATGTCAGGGAATTTCTCTTGTAAACTCTCAGTCCCTAGCCATTTATCCTTCCAGAAAACAGTTATTCTACCATCTGCAACTTTAATGGAGCTTCTGTTTTCAGCAAAGGCCATAAGATCCTGATAGATCTCCATAAACCCCATATGGAGTGTTGATCCCCTTTGTCATCTATCTGTCCCCTTCCTGATAATTTGCTTTGATAGCCTTTACCCATAGCATTTATGTTGTCTCATCACATCCAATTATTTCATAGGTAGGACGGGGCTCATCCAGACTTCGGATATATTAACTGTGCCTTGCTTTAAGCGATTGTAGTCTCAGGAACCTATATGTTAAGATGGCTCCCTTGTTTGTTGTTACATGGAAGCTCAAGCTGGTGTTGTTTCAAGGAGACTAAATTTCCTTGATCCTGATTGTATAGTTGCCTGGACGGTGCTGGAATAGTAATGCTCAACTGAGCTGCTCTGATCCGCTGGGTGATGCTACTTCAATTTTTTTCCCCTTGTTCGTCGATTATCTAGACATATTTGACTGTGAACAAGGATTGGATCATTGTTTACTTGCACTTTGTGATCATCTAATTAATCAGTCTGAGAAGCTTAACTTGTATTCATTTCAGGTTATGTTAAAGCTTGGTGGCTCGATGTTGGAAATAGAAGATGTTGTAAATAGAAACAACATCGAACGAAGGTTGGTTGTACGCTCCACGCAGTAAATGCACTTCATTTGGAAATTTGGGTGAGTATAAATGGTGGTTTTGAGCTAAGTTGTTCGGACTCTCCAAAAATGTTGCCACATCCGTGTCTAATCCTTAAAAAATATACAATTTTTGGAGGATCCGACACATTCGCTGACATTTTTGAAGAGTTCGAGCAACGTGAAAGAAAATAAAAGGAATTCTAACCAATTCCAAACTCCAACTCATCTTCTTGATTCTTCGAGGGCGAAAATGAATAATTGAAGCATGTATGCCAACTTATGTATATCATTTTCGAGGGTAAAATAATCACCTTCTTGATTCATTCGGCAGCAACGTACTTGTTTCGTCCAATTTTATGATCAATAGATTTCAACTGAAAAAAAAAAACACAAAAATTGTCAGTTATTGATTATGTATAATTCATATTAAAGTCTTTAAATTTAATAACTAAAACAAGTATTTAAAAAAAAAGAAATTAATGATGATAATGAATGCAAGAAAACTACTTCATTCATCAAACCTAAAATAAGAAGAAAAGTAAAAATGAAAGATGCCGCAAGTTTGCAGAAGAATTCGTATGCTTATAAAAGAAGTTTGATCAAAATATTAGTTAAATAAAATTGTAGCAATCATTTTTTATATATAAGATAAATTCCAATTGATTTAGAAGGGTTAAATTTTATGATTTTCTTACCTAGGTTAAATAAGTATAAGAAGTTTAGTTAATTTTAAAGTTCTAAATAGATACTGATCAAATAACAATTATTTGAAAAAAAATAGAAAATCAAGTATCTTTCTTTTATATATATAAAAGAAGATATTGGAGTTGGTGACTTGGTGCAACTACAACACAACATAGCTATTTCTTTTAAAAAAAATATGTTCTATAAAAATTAAACTTCTTGTCCAATAGGTATGCAATTAGACTCTTACTCCGACAGGTATGAAATCTGCTTAAACAACACTTCACCAAAAGATGCAGCCAAATTACTATTCTATCTCTCTCCTTTTTATACATTACAATTCAACCATCACAATTCTAGCGCTCTTGATAACGTAAGTCCAAAGTTTGGGTAAGGCTCTGGAACCTCGATGGATCAGATGTTTGTATAGCTGGATCCGACAATCCACGATAGAAGAGAAGAAATAAGTGAGCCAACTGCCCAACACCAACCAAAAAAAGAAAAAGAAGAAGAAAAAAATTGAAAACAAAATACGCAGCAGCAACATAACTTTGATAGTTTCCACAAAGAAAATGAATGAGTCCACCTCATCAAGAGGTGATTGCATCTTTTCATCATCATCACTAAAATTGTCACCGGAGTTGTCATTGTCGTCATCATCATCATGTGAACGGAAAGCCTTTGTGAGCAAACTGCCCAACAACCAAGCCAAAAAAAAAATTTGAAAACAGAATACGCAACACCAACATACCTTTGATAGTTTCCACAAAGAAAATGAACGAGTCCACCTCATCAAGAGGTGATTGCATCTTTTCATCATTATCACTAAAATTTTCATCGGAGTCGTCATCGTCATCATCCTCGTCATGTGAACAAAAAGCTTTTTGCCTACAAAAACAGAACGAGATGTTAAAGCTTTTGAAGATGCTAATTCTAATGGTGATGTTCTTTATCTTGAAGTAGAGGCATCCAAGCCTCAATCTATAATAAATTGTCCTACAAGATGTCATCACAAAGATAATCTACAGAACGTACTTCAAATTCCTTCATGTTCTGAGGCACAAAAAATTTCACTACCAAACTCATGACATTGAGTACATAGCCAACATATTGATATATCATAATCCAAACACCATAAGTGTGCTACTTTCCGTTTCTCACTCAAATTCATTGCAACTATCACACTAAATACCCATACACTGCATCACTTTCTACTGGTACTCTTTAGACATTATCTAATTTGTATACTTTGTCGCTTTCTAATTTTTTATGCTTAGTCATTTGTTGTTTTGCCCATAATCTTTTACCTTTCGGGATTCTTCAAGCGTCTTTCACGTACTGAAGGAAAGTTCAAAGTGGGACTGGTTTATCAATTTTAGTGTTTGATTTAAGACTATTCTATATAAATAATTATCCAGACTATGAAGGAAAAAGAAAAAATATTATTATTTAATATTTAAGACTTTAAAATTAACAAAAATTTTAATTATCAAATATTGTGTAAATATTGTAATATATATATATATATATATATATATAGAGAGAGAGAGAGAGAGAGAGAGAGAGAGAGAGTAAATTTAAAAGGAAAAGAGTAATTAAATTTACGTTGAAACACTAAACTACTCCTTACATTTAGAAGTCTTTTTTAAAATTAAATTTTAATTAATTAATTAATTTAACTCCCACCTATTCAACTCCAAAATATTACTTTATGTATTCTTGCAAAATTTAGCAAGAAAAAAATTCAGTCAATATATATCCAACTCTCAGTTTCGCAATAACAATACATGGTTAAGATTATATATCAATCATTAACACCTTGCACTAGATTCTTAATCATCAATTCAATGCTATCGTCATTGTCACTATATATGTTACTTGAAAAAGTTAAGGTAAATGAAAACTAAGGACTTCATTTATAATAAAGGAGGAAAATAGAAAACCTCATAAATCATAAAAAAAAAAAAAATAGAAAGGAAGTTGGTAGATGGTGATCTATATATTAGTATTCGCACCTGAAAACCAAGAATCAAAATTATTGACATTAATTTGTTTTCCTTATTTATTTGCATTCTTTTAATAAGAAAGTAAAAATTAACTAAATTAGAAATAAATTTAGTATTGTGATGAAGTTAAATATGAATTTCTACTGATTCAAGAAAGTATAACTTTTCTCGAGATGGGATTTAAAAGTTCAATGAATATAAAAGGAAAAAAACTTAGCAAGGAAAGTTATAGTTAATTTAAAGAGGCAACTATCAGTTCAGCAGTATCAAAACTTGGCTAAATCATCTCTGTCATTAAAACTTTTCATTATTTAGTCTGTTAATTGAAGAAGTTAAGATAAATGAAACTAAATTCTTGAAAAAGAAAAACTTCATAAATGGTATATTCAATTTAATATTCCAAAAAAGGAAAGGGAATTACTAGATGGTGATATGAATACTAGTATTTGTACCTTCACCAAAAAAATCAAGAACAAAATGTTCAGCGCTGAATATTTTTCCTTATTTGCTTGCATTCTTATGGTCCGATGGCCAAAATTTAATTAAATCTTAAATATATCGTAGATTTTTAGATGGAATCAAATGTAAATTCCTATCTAGTTGCGGAAGTACCATTAAGTTAGAAATTTGAAACTTTTCTAAGAATGTAATTTAAAATACAAGGCAGAGAAATATAAGGAAGAAAATTTAGTAAGAAAAATTACAGTGAATGTATATACTAGTCAAGAAGCACCATTATAGTTAGAAATTCAAAACTTTTCTGAGAATGTAATTTAAAATACAAGGCAGAGAAATATAAAGAAAAAAATTTAGCGAGGAAAATTACAATTAATGTATATACGAATCAAGGAAGTATCATTATAGTTAGAAATTCAAAACTTTTCTCATAATGTAATTTAAAATAGGAGGCAGAGAAATATAAGGAAGAAAATTTAGCAAGGAAAATTACAACCTCTACTAACCTCCCCTCTGCAACTATAAAAAGGTGAAGATAAAGGGTTAGACCAAGCATGAAAAAAAATACTTTACATTTAGGAAAACAAAGCCTTTTCTGTCAAAGTTGTAGGCAAATGGAAAGTTATAAGGATGAAGCTATTAAGGCCAAAAAAATTGCTGAACAGAAATTAATTGAGAAGGACATTGCTGAAGCTCAAAAATTTGCTTTGAAGGCTCAAAATCTGTTTCCAGGCCTTGATGGCCTTTCCGAGTTCGTGGAAGTGGTCAAAGTATATGTTGCTGATGAGAAGAAGATTGATGGTGAAGTGGATATCTATGGTGTTCTTTCTGTCGAGCCCTCAGCTGATTATGAAGCAATTAGAAAACAATATAGAACGCTTGCTCTAGGTCTTCACCCTGATAGAAATAAATCCATTGGGGCAAATGGGGCGTTTAAGATCATATCCGAAGCCTGGAGTTTATTGTATGATAAAACCAAAAGAATGACGTACGACAATAGGGAGCTTACGAGGAATGCATCCATGCAAGGAAACCAACACGGATTTCATAATTTGTCCATGATCCCAGCAAGTGCGAGAAACTCAACTGATGCTGATTTCCAGCCTGCCCGGGTGGCTCCCCAGCCATCAAAAGTTGAAACATTCTGGACATCTTGTAATACATGCCAGAAATATTATGAATACTCGAAGATTTACCAAAACAAAACTATTATGTGCTCCATATGTCACCGGCCTTTTAGGGCAAGGGAGATCGGTGTTCCTGTAAGAATTCAAGCTTGGTCTTATCCATCGTCTTCCTGCCAGCAGCAGCAGGGTACAAACTATCCTGCTGCTAATGAATCTTCTGCTTCAGGTGTGAAGCTCCCTACAGCTAGGCAAGTTTCACACGCCACCCAGCCATCTGGTGGAAATTTGAAAAGAGCTCATCCTATGAGTGCACCGAGGGCTACCATCGTGGGAAGTAAAAAGCCCAGGAGTTCAGGGGAGTTCTCCACTTCAGAAATTCGCAATATGTTGATAAATAAGGCTAGGACGGAGATCAGAGAAAAGCTTAAAGAATGGTGCAATACTACTACGTTCGAACTTTATCTAAGGAAAAAGAAAAGGAAAAGAAGAAGCAAATTACTCCTGAACTTACCAAAAATGATTTCAGAAGGGATAAAACTGCTCATGATACTGTGGTGGATTCAAAAATGTTTTGCAAGCAGAAACAATGGCCTGTCTTTAGTGGTCCTTTTGATTTAGAACCACAAGCTAAGTCAATGAGTGTTCCTGATCCTGAGTTCCATGATTTTGACAAGGATAGAATGGAAAAATCCTTCGCAGAGAATCAAATCTGGGCTGCTTATGATGCTGATGATGGCATGCCACGCTATTATGTTCTGATTCACAATATGATCTCTAAAAATCCATTTAAATTGCAATTCAGCTGGTTGAACTCGAAAAACAATTTTGAACATGGCCTAGTTAATTGGGTTGGTTCTAGCTTCCTCAAGACTCGTGGAGATTTTAGGATTGGCAAGCAAGAAATCAACATGACGCTAAATTCTTTTTCCCACCAGGTCAAGTGGGTGAAAGGGGCTGGAGGTGTTATCCAAATTTTCCCCAGAAAGGGGGATGTTTGGGCTCCATACAGGCATTGGTCTCCTAAATGGAATGTGCTTAACTCCAAATGAGATCGTGCACAACTATGATGTGGTGGAAGTGCTTGCCAACTATACGGAGAAGGAAGGTGTCACGGTTGCTCCGTTAGTCAAAGTTGCTGGCTTCAAGTCAGTATTCCGTCAGCATTTGGACCCTAAATATCTTCAAATTCCAAAGGAAGAGATGTTTCGCTTCTCTCATCAGGTTCCTTCATATTTGCTCACAGGGCAAGAAGCTCCAAATGCTCCCACTGGTTGCTGGGAGTTGGATCCTGCAGCCCTGCCCCCAGAACTTCTTAGAGTCATGACAGATGCTGAAATAGAGGCTTACGGAAAAGGTGCAGATACTTCAAACTTGGAAAGGACATGTGCTGAAGGCAAAGAGACGGAGAAATCCTGTGTGGTTGGCGACAACAATGTGACAAAGGGTGAAGACACTCCCAAAGATTCCACCAGTATTGTCAATGAAAGACAAGCTCGGTTGTGCCGAGGGCTTCAAGAAACAAAGATTCCACGAGTATTGTCAATGAACGACATATTCAAGAAAGAAAAAGAAGGCGGAAGCGAGTACCACTGAAGCCTAGTGAGAAACAAGCTCGGTTGTGCCGAGGGCTTCAGTTTGATTGCAAATGATAGAGTAGTGTAGATGGAGAAGACAAGAATGAGCTATACCGTAAAAAATGGAACTTGAATCATACTCTGTATGTTGCAAGTTTTTTTTTTTTTTTTTTAAGTAAAATTTAGACAAAAAATTTAAGCGCTTTTTTTTTTTTTTTTGTTAAGTAAGATTTAGACAATAAATTTAAGCGCTTTTTTATTTTTTTATGTGTGAATTTAATGACTTTCTTCATTTAAAGTGTTTATCATTTCTCCATTTTTCCGAATGACTTTCACCAAATGTTTCTTTTCTTTTGTCTTTCTTCCTATTTTTTAACTATAGCATCTTTACTCTTGTTATTTCTGGTTCTTATATTGCTGCATTAATAAACCATTCACCCCTGTTCATGCTTGCGTTTCTTACCGTCAATGGACTTTTGACTGTCCCCTTGGCACCTCAAAAATTGCTGACACTTTCAAATAGTTACTCGGGATGCCTGGAAAATCTCTGACTGCCCTAGCTTTGCTACTTTTCATTTATCTACCAATTTGCTTTACTTAAAGTGCTTCAAAGATCTCGGATCATCAAAACTTGCTAAACAAATTCTTTTGACGTAAATAATTTTGAATGATTTGTTATTTTCTTGTTTACATTATCCTCTCTTCTAGCCTTGGAGTAATTGGTAAAGTTACTGTCATGTGACCAGAAGAAATGCGAAATAAGGCTATGTACAATAGACTTTTGTGGTCGAGCCCTTCACCGGACCTTGTGCTTAGTGCATCAGGCTCCTTTGCCCTTTTGTTCTTGCCATCGTGTCTTACCATCAACGCTTTTATCTAGAGACATTTGTCATTTCAACCCGACCAATTAGAACAACTTAATTGCAACAACCTCATACTTCTTTGGAAACATAATTCAACTTTCCCTACTAAAGTGGGAATTTCTGTATCTGCTGAGCTATTCCTACTTGCAGCCTTCACTTAACTTCAGCAAATTCACCGTTATTGCACCAAATCACTCCAATCAAGACCTAAATTTAGAAAAGAGTAGAGAAATAATGTAATTAGCTATATGTAGTTAGCTCTTAATACTATGAGATTTATTTAATTACTTATTTAAAGTATATGGGCCGTCATTTGGTTACCATAGCATTCAGGATCTCACCCTTCGTTCTTGGCTCCACGCTGAGGAAAACCTGTGACGGACTCTGAAGAAGAAAGACCTCACCATTGCGATTATGCAGACAGACATTTTTGATCTCCTCCTTGACATTGTTCCTGGGGATGATGCTATTGCTACTGATGGCTCCATGCCAATTAAGTGTTGTTCCATTTTATGCTGCTGGAGGAAGCAATGGACAGGATAATCTTGATTGTCAAAGGTAACTTTGTGCAGTTTCGTTAATTCACAAGTAGGGTTAAAAAAAAAAATTAATTTGTAAACTCCAGTTGATTGTTATTATTCCTTTTGTGTTAAAGGTGGTATAGATATAATTTTCTTTGTTTTTTGAGAAGTGACGTTATCCACAAAAGAAATTTATCTTCTTGAAAAACTGCAATTTTTGTTCTTTGTTTTTATAATTTCACTCTATCAGATTGCTAGTAGTTACAAACTTTTTATATGTTTGCCTTCTAGCATTTAGGGTAATCTTAGAGTAAATTCGAGTAAATTGTCAGTATAATAAGATCTTTGATGCTGAATTTATCATTGTAACAACCTCTATCATTGTACTTACGAGACAAGGCAATTAATTTATCTACTCAGTATTTATTTGTTGTAATAATATACTTTTGTTTGGGGATACAAGGCATTGGTTTGTTCTCATTCATATGGCTCAATTATTAGTGATTTGTAATAATTTTTCTATTTGATCTTGTTATAGCTAAAGATGATGTTCGCTACTAAATTCTGGGGGTTAATTAATAGGACCAAGTTAAGGTTTAAGTGTGTCTCTGGAATTTTGGTTATTGTCTGGGGGGTACTTGTGCATTTTCCCTTTAATTTTTTTGTGTGGTGGTGGTGGTGCGGGTGAGATTGGAGTAAAAAATTGAAATTTTCAAAACTAATTTTTTTTAAAAATATATTTACTTTTTTTTGTATGGGGGTGGAGGGAAAACTTTAAGTATCTGGGGTCCATCATCCAGAATAGTGGTGATATCGACGATGATGTCACACACCGTATTGGGGCAGCATGGACCAAATGGAGACTTGCATGTGGAGTATTGTGTGATAAAAAGATAGCCAATCAAAAATGCACATGTCCAGAAGATGCATGTTGCAGAGATGAGGATGTTAAGATGGATGTGTGGTCACACCAAGAGCGACAAGGTTAGGAATGAGACCATTCGAGAAAAATTAGAGGTGGCCCCGGTGGCTGAGAAGATGAGGGAAGCGAGACTGCGATGGTTTGGACATGTGCAAAGAAGGAATATCGATGCTCCGGTTAGGAGGTGCGAGAGGTTGGTTTTAGGAGTTACACAGAGGGGTAGAGGTAGACCGAAGAAGTACTGGGGGGAGGTGATTAGACAT
>DF357770.1:63606-76543 GCA_000787875.1 Solanum virginianum
ACATTCTCCCCTCCCCAGACCCCACTTGTGGGATTTCACTGGGTATGTTGTTGTTGTTTGTTTGTATGGGGGTGGAGGTAGGGGGTTGGGGGCGGGAGTGGGACTAGGTGGGGTGAGGGGACTGGGGGAGGCTGGGTGGGGGGGATGGAGGCACAAGATGGAATAAAAAATTAAAATTTTTCAAAATTTGAATTTTTTGTAAAAATATACTTTAAAAAAAAATTTGTATTGGGTGGGGGGCTAGGGGCGGGGGTTAGTAAAAAATTAAAATTTTCAAATTTTGAATTTTTGTAAAAATAAATTTTTAAATTTTTTATGAGGGGAAAGGGTGGTGCTCAGAGGGTTTTGGGGAGTAAAAAATTGAAATTTTTAAAATTCAATTTTTTTTAAAATTTGGAGGGGTGGGGGTGGGGGAATTGAGTGTGGTGGAATAGGAATGAGGGGAAAAATAAATTTTCAAAATGTGAAATCATTTTCAAAAATAAAATTTTAATTTAATTTTATTTTTTAAAATAATATTTTTTTTTTTAGAGGGGGAAACATGGCAGAGATGGGAAAATAATCAATTTGAAATTGGATAAGAATTTTGGAAAATGTTTTTCTTAATTTTTGGAAGAAAGTCATTTTCCTTAAATTTGAGGATCAAATGAGTTGATTTGAAAAATATTTTTTAAAACACTTAAATTAACCAAACATGAGAAATTGAAAAACATTTTTCATAAAATATTTTCCTCCATACCAAACGCACCCTTAAAATAAAAGATAAGGACCATCATTTGGTTATTACCACAGTTGTGCTTGTACCTGAAGCATGAATACTTATACCTTGACCATATTTAGAAAATTTGTAATTAATACTTATACCTTGACCAGATTTAGAAAATCTGTAATTAATTTTATTTCTCTCTTTATGTGTATATACAGAGAGACACAACCGGTTCCCGGGCCGGTTACGGTCGTGCCTAATATAATATATGTATGTATAACCAAATGTAGGTCAATCAGCTGAGAATCCAACACGAGCGCAGCATCTCCTTGAGAAGAAGGAAGAGCAATGGAAGATGTTATTGGCCAGCCAGCAGCAAGAAATGGAGCAAGTTACCGATTTTAAGAACAACGAACTTCCTATTACCCGCATCAAAAAGATCATAAAAAGTGACAAGGATGTCCGCATGGTCTCCACTGAATCACCCATTTTGCTTGCTAAGGCGTGTGAGCTTTTCATTCAGGACCTCACCCGTCGTTCTTGGCTCCACGCTGAGAAAAACCAGCGAAGGACTCTGAAGAAAACAGATGTCACCACCGCGATTATGGAGACAGACATTTTCGATTTTCTTCTTGACATTGTTCCTGGGGATGATGCTACTGGTGGCTCCACACCAAGTTTTCTTCCATTTTATGCTGCGGGAGGCAGCAGTGGACCGGATAACCTTGACCGTCAAAGGTAACTTTGTCATTTTCTTAATTCACAACTAGGGTTATAACAAAAAAAAAAGATTTTGACTGTTTTATTCCATTTCCGTTAAAGGTTTGTTTTCAGTGAAGTGACAAAGGAAAATTTTTCCACCAACTTTTTGGTTGATTTCCATTAAAGGTTGTATAGAAACTCCAATTTTTGTCCATTGTTTAATAGTTTCAATCTATACCTAATAGATACAAACTTTTTATATGTTTGCCTCCTTGCATTTCAGGCAATTTTAACTATATATTAATTCGAGTAAAATATATGTATAAGATCTTTGATGCTGAATTTATCATTGTAACAACCTTTATCTGTTGCCCTATTTATTTCATCCCTCTCATTAATCACTCCATTGTGGCATGTCTTGATTTGTTTGATATGATTGGCGTCGTAGTTCTTAGATGACATGATTGTTGCAGCTAAAGATCATAAAATTCAATTATAAATGATCTATAATAATTTTTCTAGTTGATCTTTGTTGCAGCTAAAGATGATGGCCGCTACTAATTCGGACGCTTAATGGCACAACAAAAGCTATTAACTACAATCCAATGTGAATGCATCTTATTGCTACAGTTCAATATGGATATTGTAGTGTCTTGAATTTATTAATTTTTGTTTTGTCTAGGTATAAAACTTTGGGCAATTTATCAGAATGTTATGCTTATGGATCAGTTCTATTCAAATTTTACAAAAATTTGATCTTTCTTTTGCATAATAATTGGGTTATATTAATTACTTTATTCAGTTCTCTTTCTGCTCTTTAGTTCTTTGAAAATTAAGGACAAAAAGAAAACATCGTAAATACCATTTTCAATTTGATATTGAAAAAACAAAAATAAAAAAGGAAACAACTCTACAATGATCTGAATGGAGTATTAGGATTTGCGTCTTCACCAAAAGAGAAAAATGAAAAATCTTCAACACTATTTTGTTTTCCATTTTTGCTTGCTTTCTTTTAGTACAAAAGTCAAAGTTTTCTGAATTTGAAATACAAACAACAACGTTTTTATCCAGTGTAATCTTATAAATAGAATTTTTTTAAAATGATAACTTATCCCTATTTTGTGAAGATAGAGGAGCATTACTTAATCTGATAAGCTTTAAATATTCAAAAAGGTGTAATTAGTTGGAATTAAAAGCTTGTATTCAAAAAGGTCTAATTAGTTGGAATTTAAAGCTTTCTTTGGAACACAATTTAAAGATATAAGAAAAATTAGCTTGGAAAATTACCATTAATGTATATAACCCAACATTAATTTTTTAACATTATATTCTCCAAATTATAAAAAGTTGAATAACGTAGTTGTGGTTAAAAATCAATCATGGTAAGAGTTTAACCTCTAGTACTCTCACCCCAACTATAAAAGATAAAAATAAACATGATCATGTCAAACTTAAAGATATTACTTGAAATTTATGAAAACAGTTTCTTCTTACTATTATATTTTAAATACTAGTATATATTTGCTTATCCACGTAACTTTTCCTTTGAAAGAGCAAATATTAGGAGAATTAACTAAACAATTTTATTGAAAAAAAACTTTTTGTCACTTGTACAATTAAGTAAGAAGCCCTTAGAAAAATATTTCCAAATACATCCTAAATTGTATAAGAGAAGTATTCCCAAACCAAAAGGAAAGTCATATTTTGACCTTTATTGGGAATATTATTAATACAAGTTTCCTCTCCTATATATAACATCAAATAATAACATCCTAAACTCATCATTACCACTATTAACACATAATCAAAGATTAATTCAAAGAGAAAAAATCACTTCTTTTGACAAAGTAATAACCCCAATTTTATGCGCCAGGAGTTGTGGTTACTATGGAAATCCAAACAATCACAACCTTTGCTCCCAACGTTTCAAGGCTTTTCTGAAAGAAGAAGCCGCAAAGGATATATTAGTTTTATCCGAGAAAATATCTTCTCTTTCTATCATTGTTGAAAAAGATGATTCGACGATAAAGATGTAGAAACCATAAAGATGCATGAGTTGCATGAAGAAGGTGGACTAGTAGGGTTCAATTGTAAGTGCAGTGAAATATTTTGTAAGAGCCATAGGCATCTAAAGGAAAACGCATGGGTATTTGATTTCAAGTCAATAGGGCGTGCAGCTTTTGTGAAGCAAAATCTTCTTTTCAAAACTGATAAACTTGAGAGTAGAATCTAATCACTATTGTTGCTAGTTATGTGCCAAGTTTTTTTAGATTTGAGTTCTTCAAGTTATGTCGTTTGTTTTGATTAATAGTACTACCAAATAGTGTAAAGTTGCAGTATTTTTCATTGTTCAAGATTCTTTGGTTCATTTGGTTTTATATCTTGATCTATCGTTGCTCATACGAATTTTTAGTTTGTTCAAGAATAAAATCTTTAAACAGTTTAGGTACAACCAACCTGCACTAATCAGATTCAACACATTCATATTCAACTCTCCAAGATCAACTTGAATGCCAACGCCTTAAGATGACTTGTCTCCCCTAAAGATTTCAATCGTGATAATATCAAACTGTCCTGCATCCATTTATCCATGGTCTTCTGTACCACCAAAATCTCACTATCGCGAGCCTCAAGATCAATTCGGAACTATTGAATTGATTTCATCCTCCAAAGAATTGATGCAGTCTCCATTAGACTGTCCTTGGACATACTTCTTATCTAAATCTAGGATTGCATATATGTCATGGAATGTCGACTATGTTTTAGACACCATATCTCATCACTTCTCTTTTTCAGCAAGAGAGCTAGCATGACAGTCAGGGTAAAGATGAAGTATAGAAGTGTGTTCACAGGAATGTCACCAAATATAGCATAAATAAATATCTGAAAAGACCATTTTCTTGTATTTAAATTGTACTTAATTCCTCTCTATCTCTCACATTGAACAATAAATATTAATCTACAAATTAAATTTGTAATCTTTCAATGTTTTAATACATTCAACTATTCTTTGACTTCATTTTTGAAGCGCATATCTACTATTTTTGTCTTTCCTACTTATGTTCTTTTCTACGCTAACATGAACACTTCATTGAATATAGCATTAACTGCTTTATTTACGACGACCTTGCAATCGCACAAAAGGCCTTTCTAAACGAATGTAACATTAGTTGTTATTGGGAATTATAATTCAATTGTGTAAATATGTAACAGTGTTAGTCAGTTAACTAATCTGTTTGTTAGTTTAATCTGTTAGTTAGATTAATCCGTTAGTTAGTTACAAACTAATAATAGTTGTACATACAGCTGGCAGTGTGGTACATATATCATGTATATATACATTTGAGACCCACACATTTTGTGTGAGCTGAATAACAATGATCTGAAAATCCCCAAATTGATTCTCTCTCTTCTAAACTTCAATATGGTATCAGAGCCCTGAATATGAGGATTCAGTTGTCAATTTCTGCGATCCTAGACCTCTATTAACAGAGCTTGAGAAGCTATGGAGTCAACATCTCAAACGAATGCTGCAGGAGTCGCAGCTTCGACTGATACTCTTGAAGGAATCGAGAAAAATCGCAACCATCCGTTATATCTCCACCCATCGGACACTCTAGAGAGTGTGTTAACATCAGTTCAACTCACAAGAGCTGAGAACTATTCATTATGGAGTAGATCCATGATGATTAATCTGCGTGCTAAGAGTAAGTTGGGTTTTGTCCTTGGAACTTGCAAAAAGTCAGATTACAAGCCAGAATTGGAAGAACAATGGGAGAAATGCAATGCATTTGTGCTTGCATGGATCATGAACACTGTATCTAAGGAAATATTGAGTGAGATAGTGTATGCTTCAGATGCAGCAACGATTTGGGAAGATCTGAAGGAAAGGTTCAATAAGGTTGATGGATTTAGAAGCTACCAACTTCATAGAGAGATATGCACACTGAGCCAAGGTAATTTGACAGTTTCAGGCTATTTCACTAAATTGCGGTTGTTATGGGACGAATTTGATGCATTAGTCCCACCTCCTACCTGCAATTGTGATAAATCGAGAATGTTTGTTGATCATATGCAATTTCTACGCCTATTTGCCTTTCTGATAGGGTCAAACGAGGTGTATAGTCATGCTCGAAACCAAATCCTAATGATGACCCCCCTCTGCTGAGAGCCAACGAGTTATAGCTGAGTCTAGGATTATAGGAGATGTGTCTGATTCTGTGGTTCTGTATGCAAACAAAGGGAAAGGTATCCATGGGTCAACAGGGCAGACATCTTATGACTCAGCCGCATTATATGCTGGAAAAGGATGATACACAAATGGTGGCAATCGTAATCATCCAAATATTGGTAATAATAGTTATAACAACTCTAGACAGAAAAAGAACTCACATTTATTTTGTGACTATTGTAAGCTTCTTGGGCATACCAAGGGCATATGTTATAGACTCATTGGGTACCCAGCTGACTAGAAATTCAAGAAGAAAGTTGGACTAGGAATAGGTGGATTAAACACAGGAAAGGGCATGGCAAATCATGTTTATACCGAAAGAACTAACAGAGATGAGTTTGGACCTATATGTTTAGGAAATATGGGATAAGAAGGAAGTGGTAATTTAGAACAACATACTCAAGCCTATGGTTCTATGCAAATGAAGCAGAGAGGATATGATCCTCAGCTTTTAGCAATACAGCCAACATTTACTCCTAATCAGTACAACAAAATTCTACAGATACTTGACAAGTCAGAGACAATGGAGAACATAGCTCATACAGCAAGTAATCCTATTATTGTTTTATCAGCACATAACATGAAGACAGTACCCATAATTAGTGAAAAACATGGGGAATGAATAGTTGATTCTGGAGCTACATGTTATATGACATCTAGACTTAGTAATTTAGATGCAACTTCTAGGCCTAATGAAACAATGGAAAGAAAAGTACACTTGTCTAATGGCCAGACAATTTCTGTGACACATATTGGGAGTTGCAAGTTGCCAACTAGTGATACATTAAGGAATGTATAGGTGGTTCCTGATTTCAAGTTTGATTTACTATCGATCTCTGTTGCACATATAAAATTTTAAGAGTCAATCAAAATTTATATTTATTTTTTAAAACATTTCAATTGTTAATAGTTGAGGCAGTTGGAAAAATGATTTATTAGGGGTAATATTATAAAATCAAGTAGTTGAAGCAGACACATAAATCAACAATTGCTTTTAAGTAATTTTTTACAGATAATATTATAATTTCATAGTTGAAATAAATGAAGAGATAATTAATAGGTAATCCACAACTATTTTTAGGAAAAATAATTAACTAGGGACAATACTGTAAATTTATAGTTACAATAACTGAAGAAATAATTAATATAAATGATATAATAAAATTAAGTAGATACGTTAATAGACATCGTAAAATTAAATAGATATGCTAATAATTATCTATCTATTTGAAATAACTGAAGCAGATATAATAATTTTAAGTTATTCAAATAAGTGAACTATTGTATAAGAAAAAATATCGGATTTCAGAGTAATTATGTATTCGCCCTTTATTAATATTTAACTTTCACTATATACTCTTTTTCAGAGATGTGTCGACTTTCTGATGATATTTTTTAATTTTCCTTTATGGGTATTTGAACATAAGGATGATCGAATCTTTGATAGCTCACTTGATTACATAAATTTTTATTTTATCAATGAAGATTTGATTTTTCCTGTTATTTTTCTGTTTTATCTCTTTTTAATAAAATGAGGGTGGGCCCCATTAGCTATATGATTCCACGTGTCATGTGAAAGTCTCTCGACGTGGGCATTGGGTTAGTAATGGATAAGCCAATGGACCTGTGTCTCTATCTAATGTGGACCCCATTATCCTCTTTCTGCAAAAAACTAAATAAATAAAAAATAGTCTATATATTTATTATTATATAGGCACTTTCCACTAGTACTAGTACTTAAAAGATTTTTATTTAATTAAAATAAAGTATATGGGCCCTCATTCCTCATTTGTCTACCATAATCATCTCTAAATTTAACACTAATTATTAATTTTATATCTAATCAGTAATAATCTTAAAAACACTTTTTCATTTAATTAATTAAACTTAAATACTGTAATAAGAGTAGAATACATCTTTATTCACTTTTAAAAATATTTTTAACACTTGTGATAGATTAAAAGTATATCTTAATTTATTTAGTAAACTAGATGACCACTCTCAGAGGTGAAACTAATAACTTGACTCAAGTTTAGAAATATTTTTAATATTTTTTTTATTTTTGTTCATAGAAAAATATTATCTTACTAAAATTAAAATAAATTTAATTTTTAATTTTTTTATATAATAATTTTTAATCAAATAAATATTTAAGAATCACTTTAAATCATAAATTTCAATTCTTTTTTCTTAAAATGGGATGAAAAAAAAAGAAAAAAATTATTTAAAATAATTCTTAGATTTTTATGAACTAAAAATTAGTAAAAAAGTAAATTAAATTATTTTTATTATTATAATAAGAGATTTTTTGGGGATGAAATAAAGAAGAAATAGTGACACGTAAATAATTAGTTTTTGTTTTTCTGTGTGTATAGTGCATAAGAGCAGAGCAAACATTATAGGCTTCTTAAATTTCTGTCTGTGTTAGTTAATACAGAAAAAATTGCCCCTCGCCATGGAAAACAGTCCTCAGCAATCGGCGGCGAATGCAGCGGCGGCGGCTGCAGCGGCTCAGTCCGCTGGTTACCCGGCTCAGCCACCCTACCACAATCTCCTTAACCAACAGCAAGAGCACTTGCAGATGTTCTGGAACTACCAGCGTCAGGAAATCGAGCAGGTTAACGATTTCAAGAACCACCAACTTCCCCTTGCCCGAATCAAGAAGATCATGAAAGCTGACGAAGACGTCCGCATGATCTCCGCGGAAGCACCCATTTTGTTTGCCAAGGCATGTGAGCTTTTCATTCTGGAACTCACCATTCGTTCCTGGCTTCACGCTGAGGAAAACAAGCGACGGACTCTACAGAAGAACGACATCGCTGCGGCGATTACCCGGACTGACATTTTCGATTTCCTTGTTGATATTGTTCCTAGGGAGGAGATCAAGGAAGAGGGTGCTGGTCTGGGGCCTGGCATGGTGGGCTCCACAGCAAGTGGTGTTCCGTACTATTATCCACCAATGGGGCATCCTGCTCCAACTGGGGTGATGATGGGAAGGCCTGCTATGCCTGGGGTTGATCCCTCAATGTACGTACAGCCTCCGCCACCACCGTCGCAGGCGTGGCAGTCCGTTTGGCAGGCTGCTGAGGACAATTCTTATGCTGGTGGAAGCAGCAATGGTGAGGGTAACCTTGATGGTCAAAGGTAACTTTACCATTTTCCTTCAGATCTGGGTAAGCTAGGGTAAGAATAGATAAATTTTTCGAGTGCAATTGCTTTCTTCCATTTTTGAGGTTTGGGTGTTAGTATTTCCTGTTATCTTTGTTTCAATTTTACTCTATCAGATAGTAGCTGGTTTTTATGTGTTTGCGTTGCATGTAAAGCACGTCTTCAGCTCCAAATTCGAGTAAAGTACTTGATTGATTTTGTTCATTATCCCTCTACTTTTCTGCAATCTTATTGCTGTTGCAACAATGAGATAGAAGTTACACTGTAGACTTTCATCAATCAATTTTGCCTCATATTATGCATCCTTGGGGAAAATGATTTGGGGAATCTGGATTTTGTTGGGTATCCAAATTTAGAGCGACGAACACATTATTTTGACACTCTTTACATAAAGGAGTTCATGATTGATTCTCTTAATCGGAAAGTACAAGATGTTTTTACAGCTGCAACTGTCATGGGTTTGATGCTAAGATGGCACCAAAGTATAATTTTTCAATGTGGGATATGCCATTCATAAACATAAGCTATTATCCTGAGAAACAACTGATATCTGATGTATTGATTGGTGATGCAAAGTACAGAAAGTGCTTTCCATTTCCCACAGCCTTTTATGTAGATTACATGCATGTCAAGGTACAGGCTCTTGCTTTTTTCCTTGTGAAATAATTATGGTTATGCTAATGCATATTGAACACATGGCGTTAGGTAATGTGATTAAAATTCGTTATTAACCCCATTGGCATAGAAGTGTCTTATGGGTAAATCCAGAGCAAGTCCGAAGATCAAGGATAGTTTGATATGGTTAGTTATAATCATTTCTTTTCTCCTCTTTTGTACTTTGTGTGAATGCCAAGAAAGAGAAACCAGGACAGCTACATCTATATATTTCCCAAAAACCATGTCAGTAGGGGTTTTACCACTTTGGCTTTTCAATGAAGCTAGAGTAAAAAAAGATTCAGTGTCTTATGATTTATTTTTAAGGGGTGAGTGCAAGTTATATTTGACCTTTAGAGACTAAATTGTCTTACTGATCCATTAATATTCCGTGGACAAAAGATAAAGTCTTTATCTTAAAATGAGGATTTCTTTTCTTCAAGAATGAAAGTATTTCTGGGATTTCTTCAACGGGTCCATCATCTAAGAGGAGATAATGGCTTCTGATTGAAACAAACAAAAAAAGGGGAAATCAAATACTAATAGTGCTTCTGAAAGTGAAAAAAAAAAGGGTTGAATATGGTGGTGTGAAGCTTTCATAGCAGAAGCTTTTCTGAAGCAGAAAAAGAGACGTGCAGTACAGAAAACTTTACTTCACTTCCCCTAATTAATATGTTAATATAGTGATGAAAATTTTGAAGTGAATTTCTTTCTGCTGATCGAGTTCTCATCGTACTTTACATGTTACTTCACTGAATTTTACTCGATGAGACAACCTATACCACCATGCTTACCTCTACCTCTCCGTAGACCTATCACATCCAAACTTTTTTTTTCTTTGTTTTAAGTGAAAACTTAACACGAGTTACTTCATCACTTGCTCGACGGAAATTATATATGATTCATGGATGATCATAGTTTATATTTATCTTGTTTTCATTTGGAAAATGAATCAGGGTTACTTCATTGACCTCCGGAAGATAATTAAATATTAGTCAGTTTAATTCTAGTAGTCAAGTAGATTAAATTCTTGAAATCCTCCTTCAACTTTTTTCCTCTTTGATCCCTCTTTAGGGTTAGTCTATTTGAACGAAGAAGAAGGGGAAGAAAATTAGAAGGAAATGGAGAAGAAGGATTGTTTCCAGTACTTATCATGGTTGTAAAGGATGAAGAACAAAGCACAGGATGAAACTTCACTTTATCTAAATAAAAAGAAAAACTTGAGGTGTTTTATGTTCAAACGAAATTGGATCTCAACTGTCTATAAACTGTGGACCTAGTACCGGTATAGCATTCCCACTTAATTAAATAATTAATAGCAGTACCTTTTTGTCATACCTCACATTCACCTTTTATTTGAATTCCTTGCATGTTAATCATAGAAAGTTCACTTTTTGCATTATATTGGTTCAACTAGCGGTGGTGTTGTATTTATTGTATGTGTCTAGAACATAGTTTTCTGATAAGTGTTCTTCAAAGAGAAGACCACCCCCAGCTGGACGTTCAGAAGGCCTATGACTATCTGAACTGGAATTTCCTCTTACAACTTTTGGAGAAGATGGGGTTTGTGAATAGGTGGATCAAATGGATATCACAATGTATAAGCACAGTCAGATTCTCAGTGATAATCCACAGGGTACCAAATGGTTTCTTTCCATCTCAGAGAGGCCTCCGACAAGATGATCCCTTGTCTCCATTTCTTTTCATACTAGCTATGGAAGGAATGAGCAACCTATTGAATAAGGCAAGGGGGATGGATGGATTAGAGGCTTCCAGTTGGGAGAGGAAAACAGTTTGGAGGTAACACATCTTCAGTGTGCAAATGATACCTTAATATTTTGTGAAGCAATAGAGGAATAAGTCCTGATTTTAAGGGTCATTTTCTTCATTTTTGAAGCAGTCTCTAGGTTGCACATTAATTGGGGGAAAAGTTTCATATATCCCATCAACACAGTTGATCAGATAGAGAACCTTGCAAAAAGACTTGGGCGTAAGATGGGAGAGATCCCAATAACTTATCTCGGCGTGCCATTGGGTGCAAAGAGTAAGTCAATAGGAATTTGGAATGGGGTGGTGGAGAAATGGAATAGGAAATTAACAAATTGTAAGAGTCAATACCTTCTATGGGTGGCAGGCTGAGACTAGTCAATAGTGTTCTGGATACCTTTCCTTCTTATTTGATGTCTATTTTTCCTTTACCTGCTAGTATAAGTAAAAGAATAGATGCACTGAGAAGGAACTTCTTCTGGCAGGGAAATGTTGATAAGAAAAAATACCAACTAGTCAAATGGGAGGAACTATTAGTAGATAAGAAGGCAGGGGGTCTTAAGTATCAGCAACATAAAGAGGCAAAATCAGAGTCTGATGATGAAATGGTTGTGGAAGTTTGCTACTGTTAGAATAGGAATAGGATTCCTATTTAGAATTGGAATAGGAATAGGTAAATACTATCCTACTTAGATAACAAAAGATAAAGTCTTTATCTTAAATGAGCTTTCGCTGCCGGCGGGCGGCTATGACCCATATATGCCCGCCCGTCTGGCCAATGATTATGTTAGCAAAAAAAAAAAAGATTAGGTCATCGTGCGTTAATTTTCGGTGACTTTCTAGGGTTGTTTTGTGTCAACCCCACATCTGTCAGTGTTTGTGTAGCACCGTGCCATCATTAAGGTGACTACTTTTTTATATCTAATTTGTGTAGCACCGTGTCATCTTTTCAGTGACTACTTTTTCATATTTATCATGTGTAGCACCGTGCCATATTTCCGGTGACTACTTTCACATATTCGATTTGTGTAGCACCGTGCATCTCTCCGAACTACTTCTCATATTCAATTTGTGTAGTACCGTGAATTTTTCGAACTACTTTCTCATATCTGAGTTACATAACACTGTGTCTTTTTCGTGACTCAGATTTGATTTGCGTAGTTCCATTCGTCTTTTCGATGACTCATCAAATCTAATTTGCATAGAGTCGTGCCATCATTACGATCCTATCCATTTAATTCTCTTTCTCAGTAGGGTCATGTCATCATTCCAACCCTACCCATATAATTTTATTCTCGAATTGTGACCACTTTCAACCATCATATCTAATAATCCAATGCATGGTTTTTTTTTTCAATCGGACATCAAGAATGTCTTTTTTGTGATGGTCTCAAGGGAGAAGTCTATATAGAGCAATCACCTGGTTTTGTTGCTCAGGGGGGTCAGGTAGACTTGTATGTCAATTGTGTAGGTTACTCTATGATCTAAACCAGTCTTCTCAACCTTGGCTTGGAAAGTTCAACACTGTACTTCAGGAATTTATCTCTCTGTGTTTTATCAACATTATGCATCAAATTCAATATTTTATAAGAAGACCAAGCACATTGAAATTGACTAGCATTATGCATCAAATTCAGTATTTCATGAGAAGACTAAACACATTGAGATTGATTGTCAATTTTGTGAAGTCGGATGATCAACTTGCAGAT
>DF357770.1:76563-89672 GCA_000787875.1 Solanum virginianum
AACCTGGTTGGAAAAGGAGTCTGATATAGTATCTATAAATAGGGTCTCAATGTAATAATGTAGACAACAATTCAATAATATTCTTCTCCATATTTCTCACAGCTACCGTGAAGGCATTTTGTGGAAAGAAGCCGTTATTGCAAAATATGGAATGGAAGACAAGTAGATGACTAATATAGTTACAACACCCTATGGGTGCTCAGAATGGAGAGCTATCAGGAACTTATGGCCATTGATGCAGAGCAAAACAAAGGTGAAGTCTGGGAATGGAAAATGAACATCCTTTAGGCATGACAAATGGGCAGGGCAAGGAACCCTGAAACAACAACCAGAACTCTTCACATTAAGTCAACAACATGCCACAGTTGCCATGATGTGGACTGGCACGGGTGGAACTCATTCCAAGAAGACATCTGAATGACTGGGAGATGAGAAGAATTGCAGAAGTTTACAATTCTAGCAGATTTCAATAAATCTCCATGGAGGAGAGGACAGACTGGAATGGAGCAAAGACAGTTATGGGAAGCTCTTCGTCAACTCAGCACACAAGGGGCTGAACCAGTAGTGGTGAAGGAAAGATATTGACCTTGGAATATGATATGGATGCCAAAGATTCATTACAAAATTAATTGTTTCACCTGGCTTTTGGCTAAAGAGGCAATTCTTGACATAGGAAAACCTAAATAAAAGGGGTTTTCATTTAGCCTCTAGATGTTTTCTATGTGGGGAACAAACTGAGACAATCAGCCATCTTTTTTTAGCATTGCAAGTGGACAGACCAGTTATGGAGAAGGTTTATTTGCCTAAAAGGGATCAGATGGGTGAAACCTGGAAGTATTGCTGGTGTCCTAAGATGCTGGAACAAGGATGACATGGTAATTAAGAAGGAGGAAAGATGGAAGATTTTCCCAGTTTATATTTGGTTGTCAGTTTGGTCTGAGAGGAAGAAGAGGTGTTTTGAAGGAGTACAAATCAGCTTACAGGATCTTAAGATGAATTGTTTAGGACTGTCTAATTTTTGGTGTGCGCAAAAATTATAGCTCAAACTGAAGACATTTTTTATGCTTTAGACTTTCTGTAAGACGAATTGAAACACAAGGCGTAAGTTGTAATACTTTTGTAGGGAAACTACACTTTTTGGTGTAGTATACCTGTGGATAAATAGAATTAATCTTACCTTTTTAAAAAAAAAAAAAAAGAAAGAGTAGACCACTCCCTGATGCAAACAGTTCGGGACTGAATTTAAGGTAAACTACCAGTAAGTGAGTTGTGTCGGCTAGATGTAAACTAGACATGTCATCATAAGCTGTAAAACTGAAAAGTCAGTTTTTTAAAGTTATGTGCAAAAATTCTTTAAAGAATTAAGGTGGGAACTTGCTGTGGTGTTTACCAGGAACCATTCTTCAACAGAGATTCACTTATCTCGCTTGCGATGTGGTACTTTGTACAGATAGACAGGAATGTAGGATTGGACTATTCAGAAGCTGATGCAAGTTACTTTTTTTCCTTTTCAACTGAGGTTAGACAGTTTAAGATGTGATTCTGCTGGCTTTATTCTCAAAATAAGTCCATGATGTATGGGCTACGGAATTTCAAAATGTTACCAAGGGCTTGGGCTTTCTTTCTTGGATGCTGAACTTCTCGTTGTAACAACCTCTATCCATTGCCCTATCTATTCCATCCCTCTTTTATCTTTTTTGGGTTTAGATTGTCTCAAATTAATGAGCTACTTGTATTTATTAATCCGTGTGTATTCATGTGATTTCGCTCATTTTTTGGCATGTATTGATTTGTTTGGTATGATGTTGGCATCTTTGTTCTTAGATGACCTATGATTGCTAAGGTTAAATATGTAGTCTCTAAATTGTTTTCTTACTCCATGGTTATCTGTTTAGGGGCTGTAGTTTCTTGATGTTGTTGTAATTGCAAGGCTAAGCAGCTAATTATCTGTTTAGTATTTGTTTGATAGAGTTTCTTGATATGGTTTGTTTGAGGATACAAGACACTGACTTCCATTCATGTTGTTTACTAATTATTAATTGTTTGTAATAATTTTCTATTTGATCTTGCTGCAGTTAAAAAACCTTGTTTGCTGTTGATCCGGATGCTTAGCAGCACAACGGAAGCTATTAGGTACTAATGCTACAGGTCCTCTCAAATGTGAATGCACCTTATTATTATTGTCCGCGGATACTGTCTTAACTGTAACGACTTGAATTATTTAGTTGTTTTGTCTGTATAAAACTTTCTGTAGTTATCAAAATGCTTATGGAGTTCTGGTTTTCAGTGTTATGATAAACTTGACCTTAATTGCATAACAATTGTGTTATGTTGCTTTAATCAGTTCTCTTTTTGCCTTTTAGTGTTTTGACTATTGCTATCAATAGTTACTAGCTATCGGATGATTAGTAAGCCTAGTGAACCTCCAAGAGTTCATTGACCTTGCACTTGATGACTAAGATTCAAATTTCAGCATATAAAAAAAATATTTGGTCATTTTTTTCGATTCTTTTAAGTCTTGAAAAGCAAAACTATTTGGTATTTGTATCGAAAGGAGATAGGATGCACCCGATAAAATAGTCAAACTGTATGCAAACTCTAGTGGCAACAATGCCTTGCTTGTAAAGTTTTTTTTCCTGTCCTTATCCTTACCTTTTTTCTCTCATTTCGTTTAGTGTATCTAACTTTCATGTCGCAAGAATTTTTTTTTTTTTGGCTTTTCATTTGATGTTTAATATTTGCATTGTAGTTTGATTATTTTGGATTCGTGTTGTGGAAGGTTTCATTTGTGGAGAGTCTTTCCCTACCAAGAATGTTTTCATACTCAAGACTTAAATTCTAAACTTCTGATTAACAACATTCCTTTGGTGATGTCCAAAAATTCTTTACTAGTTCATTGTAAGTTGAGTTGAGATATGCTGAATTGATGGGGGATAACCTTAAGTCCTTAGTCATATAGAAATATATGAAATTAGCTACATTGTTTTTTCTATGAAATAACTAATTCTATCATATTAGTGTAACTTGTAGGATTTTTAACTATTTCTTATCCTACCAACCAAATGTCACAAGTTATATGTGAGTCATGTCCTGTCTAATCGTCTTTTCACAAATCTTCTTATCTCAATTTCCTTATAATCTATCCTAATTTGCCCATACGTTAATTTTATAATTCTCATTTTTACTACTCTCATCTTCTGGATGAGTAAATTCTTGACCAATCATCACTTCGCCGCATAAAACATAGCTAGCCTGACTATCACTTTATAAAATTTACCTATATGGCTTGGTGGCACATTCTTTTCGCACAAAATATTACATGCGAGCTTTTGTTTCATCCATCCAGCTTCAATACAGTTTGTTAAATCATTATCAATCTTCCCATTTACTTGGTTTATTAACCCTAGACACTTGAAACTTTATTTCTTGCGAATGAGTTGTGTATCAATTCTTACTTCTACACTTGCTATGTGCATTACGTCAATAAACCTACACTCTTAAGTATATAGTCTTAGTCTTTGCTTAATGTGAACACTAAAAAATTAAGTTTCTTGAAAAGTGAAAATTCTAATTAAATTAAAAAATACATATTCTAAAAGTAACATTTCACATTCATTGTCACCCCTCCATCCCACCTCCCGCACCCTTGAACTACCAATAAATGCTCTCGAGATAATGAACCCATTTGGATGGGCTTAATTTTCAGGATTTTGTAGTGTTCGCTAAAATCCAGACTTTTGGGGCGTGCCAAATTTATAATTTTTGGCCTAACAATTGTTTTGCTTTGATTAATATGTTAAAACTTTTTTTTAATCATAAATAATTACTTTTCCTCAAAATAAATTAAACTCTACGACTTAAAAAAAAAATAGCACTTGGAGCTTAAATTCAATCAATTTAAACGGATTTTTCTTACTTATCGAACATTAAAAATAAGTTAAAAAACTCATTTATTTTTTTAGATTTTTTTTATAAGAAGACTTCAGTTCATACTTTTCATGGGTGGTTGAATTGTTGGTTGCACAAGATTGTTCTGGCTATATAATAGGATTACAAACTGAATCACATAAAGGCTTATTATGCCTTTTAAAAAGTGTTCCCATTTTGTTTGTTCTCTACCCCTTCCAAACAAACAGAGAGATTATGTAATAGGCAACAGAGGCCACATTATCCATCAAATCAGTACCCTCATTCTTTTTTCTTTCTTGTACTTTTCATGATAAAGCATTTTTCACGGGGAAAAACAAAAACATAGAAACAATTAGCTCTTAAGTACTTTGATCTGGAAGATAAGTGTACAAAATTCCAATATGAGGGAGCAGGGAGAAGGTGGAAAGGTGATAAAGGTAATATGAATGCTATCTAACTCAAACCAATATGCGAGGACAATCATCGTTGCTTCCTTCTATATCTCCATTTAGTTTCTCCTTCACACGGCCTGCAGTTTCAAAAAGGAGTTTCAGTTTTCTGGTTGCAAAGCACCACAAATACACATTCCGAAGAACAGGGATTAAAACAGTATCTCCAAATAGTTCACTGCCATGGAAGTTGTAAAGGCATTTTACAATCCATGGAGCAGAACATCCAAAACCACAACAGGACTGGTATTTTTCTAAAAGAAAAAGACTAGAGATAGGTATCAAATAAGAAAAAACTAGAAGAGGTTGACTATTGCCATTTTTTTCACGTTGGGAAAAACATTACAATACATAGAGAGCAAGCTTGATGATATGTTGCCACGACACAATGCTATTAATTTTGAGTAGTTCAGTTTGTTGCACACAATTGGCGTAGCCTAGCAATCGGAAAGCTAGAATTGAGTATGAGTTACTAAGGTTCAAATCAAAAGCAGGGACAATAATGGTAAGTAATTTCTTCCTTTGTGGGCCTTGTGGGTTCAAGGTACCTGGTAACTTGGCCCTGAATACACCATCATCAAAATTTGCATATTTTCTATTTACTTTCATGTTACTCCTAGAGGGAAAAAACATTTTGCTCTTCTTTATTCAATCAAATGACAACTAGAGATTGGAGGGATTATGACTTTTTTTACATGCCTCGGAGGGAGTCATAACTTAAACTTACCTGATAGCACCATTCTACATACAATTTAATACGTGAATATAAATTGGTGTTTTTGATAAGAGTAAAGAATGGGAAAAGGACAAGGACGAGGAGTTCTCTACTGATTGAAATTCCTTTGATGGCCCAGGGTCAGTATGTAATTACGATCCATAAAGAAAAGGATGAAGTATGTTTACCAACAAACGTTATCATACTTCCTACAATCCCAAGAAAAGCATGGATCAATTTTATGCAACAGAAACAGACTTTTTCACAAAGGAACTAGCAAATTAAAATGCAGATCAAGAAAACCTTTCGGATATTGAAAAATTCCTTACTTTTAAAAGTTTTTTTAAAACAGTATTTGATTATACAATAATGAGTTTTTGGTAAGTTTTTTCAAGATTGAAAGTTTGGGACCACTTTTTCCATGACTTCTTACTTTACACTCACAAAACTTCAAAAATCTCAAATGAAATACATGTTCAAACACAACTTCAACTTCAAAAAACTCTTCTTTTCAAGTTTCAACCAAAATTATGTCCAAACGCTTACTAAAACTTCCAGACAATCCTGTCTTTTGTTTTTTAGCTCTTTTGTCCTAATTATGAATTATAAATTATAATATAATGAAATAGTACTTCCAATAGCATCTAAATAATTATGAGAATGCCTAACAGAGCTCATGATATTATTGAAATGAAGGTTAAGCCCTGCTAACACAAGGAGTAATTCACACAAAAGATGCACCACTTGGTCAAATAGGAACAACGATCATCATGTACCAGACTTCAGATGGTCAAATTTAACATATTTGCACACCCCTTGGAGAGACACAGATAGTTGAACATATTTTGTGTATTAATGATGAAATCCCCATCACAGAAAAATATGTTTTATATCAGACATTAAATTGGAATTATGCATACAGGACACTGCCACTCTTTCTTCGCAGCCCACAAAAATCCTCCAGTTTTGTGAATAAACACCTATATTCAGACTTATAAAGCTAACTCCAAATCATAAATAATACAGATTGACTCGGCACTTATCAGAAATTGGATCATTTGATACAGTAAAAAGAGCCTACAGCAGGATATATTGAGACAATGTAATTAACACCAAAACCTGAAACGGATCAACCAGATCTAGAGAAATAAAGAGATCTATCTGAAGATCCACAAAAGTTTGGGAATTACCGATTAAGAAGCACCGACGATGATGTTGTTAATAGGAATGAAGATCAGTTTGACAAAAAATCCTACAAATCCCATCACCACGAAACCGATTGCAGTGCGAGTGGCGACTTTGGTGAATTCTGCAGAAAAGCATTGGATTAAATTGAAGAACACCCACGCACATATACAAATCGACGGATTGAATACACAGAATCACAAGAGCAGTGAAAGTAATACCTTTGCGATCGGGCTTGTGGCACCTCTTAACGAGCCTAGCGCTATCTTTGGCGAAATCTCTAAGGGGATCGAAAACAGAGTCGAGAGCATCCATTTTTGTTCGTTCCAGTTACAGTTCCGAAGGAAGAATTTTATGGCAAATAGAGTTCCATTTTTATCCGGCCCGCTATAAACTATTTGGGCCTGGTCCTGGGCCTCTCCATCGAAATGGGCTTCTTTTCTATTCCCAAGGGCCCATTCGACCAATGGAAAGTCTTATCATTAAGGAAACCTACCTAATTACCCAAACATTCATATTATCTTTGCTAATTCTCTTTGTAGTTTGAAATAATTGATAATTTTATATCAAATTTCAAATTAGATCTATTTAAATACATATATATTTTTATCAGATACATTATGAAATCATATTCATGGAGGCAAACAAGAAAATCAATGTATCCCAAATACATGCAAATCACAGTGGATATATGTATCTAAGACAATGAATAGATGGAGAGAGAGACAAGCGAGAAAGGAGAGAGGTGAGTGATGGAAGAGAGTGATGAGTGAGATGGAAGAGAGACGAACGAGATAGGAAAGTGACGAACAAAATAGGAGAGACACGAGAAAGAGAGAAAACTGGCTAATGAGATAGGAGAGACGCGAGCAAGATGAGAAAAATTCAAACAAGATAGGAAAGTGACAAGTAAGATAAGAGAGAGGTGAGTGAATGAATCAGTATATCCCAAATACATGTGAATCCATATGAATATCGTGTATCTGGAACAATACACCTAATATTGACCTTATGTATTTGAGTCACATGTATTAGAACCAAAATCTGGCACGAATGGCAATTTAAAAAAAAATATGAAAGGTACATAATTAAATTTTAAACTAGTGAAAAATTTGTATAGTTTAGCCTACTATTAATGCATACAAAAAAAAAAGGATAATAATCATGATGAGAGTGTGTACCACTGTCTACTTGCCTATTTGAGTCCATAAAAGGATTTGTTGAGTTTGCAAATCAACTTTGAATCGGGCACATCTAGACCTTGAGGTACCATCATGTACACTTCCTCGTGGAGATCATCATGAAGGAATACATTGTTAACATCAAGTTGAAACATATTTCATCCCTTTTTACAGCACATGCTACCAATGTTCTCACAGTGGTTATTTTTACTATGGGTGAATAAGTTTGTGTATAATTCACTCCAGCTTGTTGGTTAAAGCCTTTCACTACTAATCTGGCTTTAAACCTTTTCATGCTCTTATCAGCTCTGTATTTAACTTTGTACATCCATTTGCTTGTTTACCAGCTGACAACTTACCAGATCCCAAGTACTATTAGCATAAAGTGCCTCAAATTCTTGTGTCATTGCTTTCTGCCAAGCAAGGCTTAACGATGCATCTTCATATGATTATGATGGCTCACTATCATAACAAACATTCTCAACAAGTATTTGACTGTTAGATGCAATGACATCAAGACATATATGATGGTGTTTACCAAAAAAAATATTAAGGGAAAGGTTAGTGTTTGGGTCAAGTTTTGTGGTAGTGTTAGGGGGTTGATAGGAACGGAAATAACATAATCTTTCAAGTGTTTTGGAACCTTTCTTTCCCTTTGAGATTCCCTTTGCATAAATATGACAGGAATAGAAATAGAAGATGATGGTGAGGGACAATCAGTGGGTGATGAAACTGATGTTTGTGGAGAATGATTATCAAGACTAGGTTATTCAGGTTGAGAGGTAAGGTGAGTTAGTGAGTTAGTGTCTGTGGCAATCTCATTTCTTCAATCATTCATATAGTTACTATTTGGTCTCAATTCAATATTAACTTTCGTACTTTTTGAGAAAGCTCAATCAAAAATGGAGGAAGAAAACCATATCCTCCAGTTAAGAACTGAATATACAGAAGCTTGTATTTTGGGAGAATGAAAACTCACACCTTTCTATTATTCATCGTTTTGTATATATACAGGTCCTCTACATGTGACAGTTGTATCCAGCTAAGCAAAATCAGAAAATATCTTAACCAACTAATTGTTAGCTAACTATGATCTGTTCTAACTACCTAACTAATTAATCTACTCATTAACTACAACTAACTGATGCTAGTGGGGAATAATTAAGTATGTCTCCAATTTCATACTTTAATAAACATAAATTTGAAGGGAATGTTACATTTTTCGACTTCTTGATCTCTAATCAAAATAATCTTCAATAAATAATCATACTCACGAATCACCTTGTAAGTCATTTCTACTTTCTCATTCCAACTACCACATTCACCTATTTATGAAAATGTCACTATTATCTCAGTACTCGAAGAATTTTTTAAAGAAAAAATAAAATCATCAATTTGTTGAATTATTAAAGTCATGAAGGCTGAAAAAAATCTCAAGCAAAGGAGAACAAAAATTAACCATCACCATAATGTAATACATTGTTATTAAAATAGATTGTTCATAAAAGAATAACAATCATCAAATTTTCAAAATTGCAGATACAAATATTCTCTTTTGAGAGATGTTTTTCTATTATGAGGCAATACTGCACGTAAAATACATATGATTTCAATTTTGTTCACGCAAAGGATATTGTGGGAAAATGGATTAGTTCAGTTATGGGGGAAAGGGAAGCAATTGTCTTTTTTAAATTTTAATAAAAACCGCAAAATAAATGATAATCTTTTCTTATAAATTACTATTGCATTTTTAGGATAGTAGTGGAAAGTTAATGTGCAGTTTTTTTTTTTTTTTTTAATTTTATATATAATAGTCATAGTGACTGGAATTGGGGAGCTATGAAACTAATTTTTTTTTCATTACCGCATCAATTTATATAAAAATATATAAAGAAAATTTTAAAACTAATAATAACTAAAATTAAATTAAAATATAATATTATGCATAAACAAATTTATCTAAAAATACTTTATTTTTCACGCATATTTTTGGATTTATGATATTTAATAAATCAAAAATTTTAAAATATGATAGTTAGAAAATTTTATTTTGACGCATGTTAATAATTATAAATCTTTTTTTTGATTTTATAAAATAAATAAATATTATTAGGAATTTAATTTTAAATACATCATGAGAAAGGAAAGCAATTACAATGTGCTGTTTTCTTGAACACATGTCCTCGTCTCCATCGACTCAGTAGTCAGTACTCACTCTGTATTTGTTCCTTGGGACTGCAAAAATCTCTCGAAATCTTTCATCATCCAAAGGGAGGAAAGAAAAGCAGAACAGAATCTAAGCTACTCTGTAAGCTTTACTCTTTCTTGCTTCAATTATTTCTTCATCTTCTTTTATTTTATCCTAAATCGTTCTGAAAATGCGGGATTTACGATAACTTTCTGACACTCAAAAGATGAGGTTTTTATGATATTTTAAAGTAATCTTTGTGGGTTTTCCTCGTTTTTAACGAGATAGCTGTAATGTAGTTTTGTCGGCGACTTCTTTTTGGGTTTCAATGTTTAGAAGTTGGTGAATCCGGGAAGCGCTGGGGTTTTAGGGATGAAGCTGATTTTTAGCTAATTTTGGAAGTAGAAAGTGCGAAAAAAGTTAAATGCTTCTATGATACTTCTTGCATGTTGAATTCTTCTGTTTCTGTTTGTGTTTCTGTTTCATGTTTTGGGGTTTAGGGTTTAGTGGTGAAATCCCTAAAAAATAGCTGAAATCGCTTTATGGGTTTTCTTGAGTTGCAAAAGGAAAGGAAAGAAAGTATTTTTGTTTAAGGTAAGCTTATACTTCTCACAAAATGTTGTAGGCATTTTATGGGTTCTCTAGAGGTGAAAAAAAACAAGGAAAAGAAGAGATCTTTTAAGGGAGCTTATACATTTTATTTTACTTTTTGTTTTTGGAAGTGTTGGTGGATGTCTTGGTTCTTTGAGGTTTTCAGTTTTTATGATTGATGAGCAAATGCTTAGAGTAAATTCTGGTCGAGCTTGTTTTCATGTTATTCTCTTTTGGTTCTCATAATTACTTGAAGGGATTTTTAGAATTTCTTATTATTTCTTCAGAAGGCATGAACAAAGTTACATATACTCCCAAGAAGAATGCATCAATGCATCCAATTTTCAGTGTGAATACAGTGATTTGTAACATTACATATTCAAATGCTACATAAAACATACTATAAGTCGCAGCCTTTCATTGTCTCTATATTTTTCTAGCTTTATGTTCTTTAGTAATAGCTCAAATAGAATAGAATTGGGTTGCCAAAAACACAGTTTATTTTCAAGAGCAAGTTTCAGCTAGCAGTTGCAGTTTTCACCTGATTGGCATTTGTTTGGTCTTTGTTTTGTTGCTTTGCCATTTTCTTGTTCCATAAATAAAACCCATTTTTAGGTAGAAATGTAAGATCAAGCCTTAGTCCTCCACTTCTTCCTTTTAGAGGAAAAACTCAATTGACTTTCCTGGAAGGACAGTATTTCGCAGTTTCAGCTGGGCTATATAAAGGCTATTAGCTGAGAGATCATGTTTGTGCATACCAGTACATGTTGGAATAAAGTTCATATCGACTGATGCACTTTGATTTTGTGTTTGATGCAGGCTTTTCAGTTAGATGACAATTCCTGATATCATGGAAGAAGTGGGATGTAGCAGTGGTAAAGGGAAAATATCCAATGGATCAGCCAGGATGGATTTTGATATTGATGATCTTTTTGAAGTAGATGATGATGATTGGGAGGAGGACGAGGATGAAGATGAGGATGATAGCCATGATATGGTTTTAATTAAAGAGTTGGGTGAAAGTTTCTTGAAAAACTTCTGTAAAAAGGCATCAACTGGTTTTTTTGAGAAGTATGGTTTAATCAGTCATCAAATTAATTCATATAATGACTTCATTAACTATGGAATCCAAAGGGTGTTTGACTCAGTTGGGGAGATCCATGTTGAGCCAGGTTATGATCCATCAAAGAGAGGTGATGGTGATTGGAAGCATGCTTCTGTGAAGTTTGGGAAAGTAACCCTTGAGCGGCCAAAGTTTTGGGCTGGGGAGAAGTTTTCTGCAGACGGTGGGAAAGAGTACCTGGATTTGTGGCCACGGCATGCTCGGCTCCAGAACATGACCTATTCTGCCAGGATCATGGTTGAGACTCATGTTCAGGTTGGGAAATGTAGTTTTTGTCTAATATTCAAAAAATAAAAATGATGTTTGCCTATAATCTTTAGGTTTATGCGTATCAACTTCTCTCTGTTTATCTAATATTCATTCATTTTTCTTATTATTCTCAATTTTGAATGGGCCAGATTGTAGGATTTCTTCTTTTTTTTGGTGTACTCCTTGTATACAGCTGACTCTTTGGCCTAACATTAATAAAAAGTACTTTATCACTTTTTTTGTTTAGGCAGCTATGTTCCAATATGATTGCATTGTGTTGCCCTTCTGTAGATAAAGTTGTCAATCTTGTTGGTATCTCTTGAACAGTTCTTTGTTAAATGCATTGCTCATCCAACGAAAAGTAAGTAAATGGCCATCACCAAGAAAACCAAAGGCTCTGAGCTGCATGCATCCTAATCCTTAATACTTGTTACTATCATTTATTTGAACTTCACAAAATCCAAACTTTATTTGGAGTACCACTGAAATTGGATATATTATCCCTTCTCACCCATTCATGACAGTCTTTTTCAGTTAGCACTGATTACACATCCAACATGTCATTTATTTTCCTTTGTTAGTTTCTTATTCTTTTAATTTCTTTGGTTGCTCTTGTATATGATTGCAGGTGTATACAAAAAAGCTAGTTAGAAGTGACAAGTTCAAAACTGGTGTAGACCAGTTTGTTGACAAGGAGTGTGAAGTGGAAGACAAAAGAGATGTCTTGATTGGGAGAATCCCTGTGATGGTTAACTCAGAATTGTGCTGGATGAATGGTGTTGACAAGCCTGACTGTGAATTTGATCATGGAGGATACTTCATTGTAAAAGGGGCTGAAAAGGTAAGATCTTCCTGGTAGCACCTCACTCTCCTCCTTCTCTTCTACCTAAAGAGGGCATAGAAAACAAGGCTGAACTGTTGGTGTTAGTATAGTATATAAGCCCTAATGAGTCCGAAACGGAAGATTAGAGAATCATTTTAGTACTCAAAAAAGAAGAAGAAGAAGAAAACCATTTTACTACACATCAACCTAGCATACCTCAAAACAGTGGAATTTCTCTGTTTCAAATAAAATATCTTAGTGATGTTTAGATTGTGACACTTTATTCCTACAAGGCAATGTATATGAATGTTGGAATGAACTGAGTCCAATGGTGTGGAATGCATGTAGCTGATTTGTTCAGTCGAGCCCAAATTGATTTCTAGTGTTGTACTAGTAATTGTTGTTGCCTGAATAGGTGTGTATCTTCACAGATATTCTAACGTTGATAATTCAGATAATTGCAACAGTCGTGTCCCTAAATGGAAGATATGACAAAAGAGGATGAAAGAGAGGAGAAAATTTAACTTCATATTAGACATTTAACTAAGTCCGCAAACGACCTCTCTATCTCATAGTGGTAAGGTCTGCGTACATTTTACCCTCCCTAGACCCCACTTGTGGGATTCCACCGGGTATGTTGTTGTTGTATTAGACATTTAACTAAGCGATTGATTAAAATGATGCATAGTATGAGGT
>DF357770.1:101726-131081 GCA_000787875.1 Solanum virginianum
TTATACTGGTTGAACAAAATCCTTGTTAATATCGGAACTAGTTTATTTTTAACACACAATCCCCCATCCCCCCCCCCCAAAAAAAAAAGTGTCTTCACTACAACAAAAATTGGGAGGATGTAAATTTCTAAAATCCAGGTGAAGATACCCAACACAATTTGGTCTTTAACTTCAAGATCTCAAGCTTGAATTCTTTCTTGGATCTTCCTAGTACCTCCCATCTCATGCCTTCTTTGACATTTTAAATTTCTCATTTGAGATCATATGCTTGCAAAGCACGAACAACCAACTAGTTCCTATCTTTTTTTTTTAAAAAAAAAAAACCACCTCCAACGAACTTTTTTTAGCTTTCTTCATAGACTTCCAGAGATCCGACAAGTTCATCCATTGGCATGGTGACAAAGTCTGCCCTTTTCAATTCTCTTTCCAATATGGTTCCTCCATAATGCCCAGCTTGGTCGCCTAAGCAGGCAATAGATGAGCCTCCCGAATAGCGGGTTTCTGCTGGAGGAGAGAGCAAAAGGCGCTAGACACACTTATTTAAACCAATTCTTCAATAACCACCACATTAAACAGTGACCCAAATATGGTAGTGTGTGTGTCGCGTACAAATTATGTTTTGCCACGTAATTTTTGTTTTTATACTGTTTTTATTTTTATTTTCTTCTCACTTCCTACCAGCTACTACTACACTAAACCACCCTCCGCTCATCTTCCACAAATTCTGAACAGAACTCCAACCTTCTTAAAATATGAAATAAAAAAATTCTTGACAGAATTCAAATCACCTTCAATCTCATTTTCCACGCAACACCATCAACTATCAATCACTTCTCCACCTCCCTCCATGGTGTGGCTCACACCAAAAGACTTTTTTCCCCACCATAGTCGATGACCACCAGATAATAATGTCATAACACCCTTACACCCTTCCGCTTGTTTCCATATATGGAGATACACATGTACTTTCAAGTGGATTGACGGTTGTTGTAGATTGATTGTTTTAAGATGGTGGGTACTGAGAGGGGAATGAGTGAAAGAATGAAAGAGGAGGCCCCAGAGAAGTATTTCTGACACAAATGTTGAAAATTTGAAGAGGAAGAGCACTCTCAATCAATCAATCAAATTCTCTAGAAGACAAGTGGAAGAAAGTATTCATCTTCACTTTTTCCAGCTTGGCTGAATAAAACAATTATATTATCCAGGTATTTCCAGGTACCATAATCTAACCACGGACTTCTCCCATTCCTAAACATTAAATCCGAATACATGAATTAGGAAAATCTACGTACTTGAGATGGATCTAGTTTAGTTTTCCAACAATACTTCCCAAGTGACTCTTAACTCGTGCTTATGAATACAATTAAAAGATTAGGTGAAGTATTTCTGGAACTACACAAGGGAAGCCTATTCATTATCTTGAACTATTTGCCAGAGTATACCCATCTAAGAAGAGAAATTTTTGCCCAAATTCTAGAACCAATTCCACATCTTGAAATCCTTTACATTTATGTTGATGTACCTACAACCTATTCCATTTTGATCGTGTATGAATGCTTTCACAAAGTCCTCCCAAGCATGTAATATTTTAAGAAAGTTAAATTGACACATCCAAACCACACCGCTCACAACTACAAAAGAAGCAATGCATATGTTCTCTAACAATAAAGGAGTACACGTACAAACATCTAATAACAAACACACACACAAACATCTAATAACAAACCCTGTACCTTCCTCTCTTTTTCTAGGATTTCTCTGATGGGTTGATATGCTGCTGTAACACAAAGATTCTGCAAAATAACGGACTTAAGTTAGCATCTGCAAACATCATAACAAGCAAAGGAATAGTCATTTGTCATGCAACAATGAAATCGCAAAGACACCTTAAGGTCACTTCCAGAATATCCATCAGTCATACTTGCAACTGCATCCAGATCAACATCTGGAGACAAGTCTTCTTTTGAAAGTATCACTTTTAGAATTTTCGCTCTATTTGGAGCATCTGGTAAATTGACCATCAGCCTGTTCATAAAATGTCATGATAAGAACATTGAAATCAACTGACGAAATTTTCATAATTCACAGGTAGCAAATTACTGGTTCTTCTTTTACCTACGCGGCAGTCGCCGGATGACAGCTTCATCAAGGTCAAATGGTCTGTTTGTTGCTGCAAGTACCAACACTCGTTCAGTATCTTTTGTACGCAAGCCATCCCAATTCACCATGAATTCATTTTTCATTTTACGCATGGCCTCGTGTTCTCCTGGATTTTCCCGTCGTCCCAGCATGCTATCAACCTTAGGTAGATAACATCAGAAAAAGGGAGAGTGAGAATGAGAAAATGCATAGCGCAAAACAGAAACGATCAAAGACATGAGTAAGAGTTCCAGGAAGTGTACTTCATCAACAAAAACGACGCTTGGAGCAATTTTACTAGCCAGGGAAAAGACAGCTTTCACATATTTCTCACCCTCGCCAAACCACTGCAGCATGATAAACACTGGTAAGATGTATACACGACCAAGCACCAAATATGAACACATACACGATAGAACAGTCTGACAAGTTCTAAATGAAGCAAACCTTTGAAGTGATACTTGACATTGAAATATTGATAAAGTTCGCACCAGCTTCAGTGGCAACTGCTTTTGCGAGCATGGTTTTCCCGGTTCCAGGGGGTCCAAATAGAAGTATTCCCTTGCATGGCTGCAAAGTAAGCAGTTGAAAAAACAACATTCTTCAGTAAGAAAATTCCAGCAATCACAAATGAGACTTCTATGAGAGATACATTTCTGACACGAAGAAGTATACTTAGCGAAGCCAAATAAGATAGCATTAGGTACAAAAAGGCTTTTCTTTTGCCCCCACAAAAGAGAGCATTTAAGTACAAGAACCTTCTTTAGTGCCACATAATATTTTCATCAATGTGATAATCCATATCAAGGATCTCACAAAGATCAAGAGAATCGGAACATGTAACATATTGATATGTGGCAGATAAATAAAAGGGAACCTTTTTTTTTCAATCAAGATAAACAAGAAACTTTTCTGATGAAGGATGAACAAGAAACTTCATAATCAAATTCAAGTAGCAATGGAGCTGAAGAAGCAAAGCAAGGAGTTAGAAGATCAGTTACAATATTGTCTTTATGTTTATTTTTACAGCAGCTACCAGAATGATGCAGCCACACTTGATGAATATTCTAATTTGCAACTTAAAAACCTTATCCCGAACCAGTACCATAGAGCATAGAGAACCAGTTTACTGACCTCGAAACAAACAAGTCACTAAAAGTTAAACTAACAGTCGATCTTCTTCTCATTTCACATTTTGTTAGCACAATAATAAATCGATAAGACTGGACAGAAACGAGTAAGACCATTTGTGCCAACTGTTAGATCCTAGAACATAAGGTCGAACACTACTAAACGAAAAAATATGGTTTCACTTATTGACAACCACATAAACAAGCAAGAACTGAAGATGATAACCTTGGTTAGTTGACCCTTGCAGAAAAGTTCAGGTCTTTGCAAAGGAAGCATGACCAGCTCTTTTAATGTATCCTTGACATTTTCAAGTGCACCAATATCATCAAATGTTACTCCAATATCACTAGGAGGGATAACATCTGCCAGAAGTCTCTTCTCAAATTCATTCTCAGTCACAATATCCTGGGCCAGACAAACAATTTGTTCACAAATTCACATGTCAAAAACTTCCCACAGACATATTAGGATAGCATCTCATGAAAACATCAGTTCAGAAAACCACCAGAAAGAAGGTATCACCTTAAGCGACTTCTTCAAGCTCTTGCTTTCATTTTGCATAGCTTGTAGAATTTCCAATCCATACTGAATGCTGTTGGATTGAAAAGATACAAAACAACTCTTCAGTACCACACATATTACAGCTAAGCAAACCACATAAATTCTCAGCTGCTGCTGCTACATCTATTACCTCACAGGAGACAAAACAAGCCTCACGTCAGGATCTGCAGCAGGATTTTGCATCAAATGATGACTCAATGCCCATCCAACCACCTTCTCTGCACCTTCAAAGCACCAAAAGAAAGAGAAGAAAAAACTAAATAACATGTCCTTATGCAACAAAAAAATCAAAAGACCCAAAAAAAAAGACAGTTTTTTCCATTTTGTGATAATCATATGTTTGACTAAAAAAGAATACAACCAGTTTTTTCCATTTTGTGATAATCATATGTTGACTAAAAAAGAATACAACGTGAAGTAGCCTGACAGCCTCCTTCACCCCCCACTCCCTTACTATCCAAAGAAATTGTAAACAATATGAAAAAGAAGTAGCTTACTTTCAACAGAAAATGTCTGGTCTTTGATGCACAAACTGTCAAGTCCATCACAGTCTAACCCATTCCGATTAAGAACCTATATCCAAAAAAAGAAGGGCGGGGATCAACCAACAAGAGAAATAAGTAAAAAGAATCACGATTTTTCATTTATCTTGAACTCACATATCAGTTATTCCACTTGTTCACACAAATTAAATAAAAATAATAACAGATCCCACTAGTCTTTAATAATTTGCAACGCATGTTACCACTTCCTAGGGAAGAACAGAACTCAAATAGTGAACTGTATTCTCTTCCCAATCATAACTCCAAATTCTAGAAAGAGCCAAGCTGAAAGTTCAAATAACCCAAAGGTACAGAGTTTGTCAGATGAAAAATGATTTCCAAGAAATTTCACCACTCCGAGTCACAATGTTGTTTTCCCTCTTCCTTCTATTTCTCTGTGCTGTTTTCGCACATCGTTAAGAAGGTTGTAACGAACCAAAGAATGTTAGTAATTTCAAATCTTTCTAATTTTCTTCAACAGTGGATCCCCCAAACCCCACTCCCACCCACCCCCCACCCCCCCAAAAAAAAGAAAGAAGGAAGTTCACATAGACAAAATGGAGAAGTTTGTCTAGCAGCAAGGGGGAAACAGGAATATAAGCTAGTTTTTTCTGGTGGAACAATATGTACTAGGTGAACCAGGACACTGAGACACTTGTCTGGCAGGTGATGGAACAAGACTGATGGTCAAACTTTCTAGTGAGTCTACAGCAGCTGGAGCTACTGCAAAGCATACCATGAAGGTTTGAAAGCAACTACATCAATGACGAGTAACATCAACGAGGTTGTCGGATCTTTTTAGTGTAAAAAGAAAATTCCTCGACAGTTCAGCCATCCTGTCAGTTTGTGCATTTTTCGTACCAACTACTTGGTGTACAACTAGATAAATACTTCCAAATTATCAGGGGGGAAAAGGAACAACATGGCATGTATTCCAATCATAATTTGATCTATCCTAACATAACAGTAGTTTCTCTTCACTTTTTTATATAACCAAAAGCAAAATTCATGTCGAGGAAAATGAACTATCACATCAAAGAAACTTGTAGCTTCATAGGAATGCAGAGAAGTCAATTGATTTAAATACTGAGCAGTTCAAAATATTAGGTTTCCACATACAGCAAGTATGATTAGCAACAACATAATCAACAAACAGGTGAAAGGTAGGTTACAAGCCCTTACTGTTCGCAAGCTATTCAAATTTCCTTTCATTTTGAGGGTATCTGCATCTCGATCCAGCTGTTGCTTCCAATCAGATAACAGAGCTTCATCCTGCAACAGCCATAGCCACTCATCAGTTATGCCAGACAGAAAGAATGCCAGAAGGTTAAAAAAATTGAAAACAGACCTGAGGCATGTGAATGGTCACTTTGTTGGGGAAGAGCTTTGCCAGAAGTTTAGTTGTCTTGGTAACTTCCTTTCCCCTGTCATGCAACTTCCCAAAACCATCCTGAGGTCAACAAATTTGAGTACTATAAGCCAGTGTTTTATTGAAAGGAAAAAAAAAAAAAAAAAAGGTCCAAGTGAGAGTGACATTGGCACAAGGAACGGGTTACATCCAAAAAAAACTGAACCACTACTGCTGGGCTTAGTGTGCCAGATTCTAATGATTTCAGATGTAATGACTTAACGAAGTTAGTGAAAAGAAAAAACCATGCACTTCAAATAAGGAGGAAAAGAAGTCAAATCAACGACAAATTGGCAGGCTTGATCATAAAAGGAAATAAAGATGTGTATTAAGTCTTTATTGTAGGCCATCAGCAGAAGATCACTACTGTGACGCAAGAAATGTAACACAGTAAAGTGCACTAAGTGGCACTCATACTACAGGTACTACTTCCCCTAAACTACAACCACCCACCCACCCAGCCCCTAAGCAAAAGGAAGAAAAAGAAACAAAGAGAAAAAATAGACACAGTAAAGCCAGTATTTCCAATTGGCATCATCTTGTACAAATACTTGGGAAAAGAAAAGTAAAAATTTAAGGAACAGCTATACCCAGGAGCGTTCATCGCAAAGAGAGATAGAAGATTGTCCCTGCTTGTATTTGGTGGACAACATGGGAAGGGAGGAACCAAAGATGCTTTGAAGATGAGTCTATCAACATATAGAAGACGAAACTGAAGTGCTTGGTGCCATTATATTTTTAGGGTAAAAGAACGTATGTAGAAGATCGCGAATCTACTTTTAATGTTTTAGAATCTTTGTGAGATGACGAAGGATGAGAAATCTTCTTTCTGCATTACACCTTGTAATTATGGGAGATTACAGTTTCTTGGTGTAGCTAAACTTTATACACACAAAAATATGTTACCTTTCTCAAAAAAAAAAAAATTACAGAATAACAGATTGAGAGAGAGTATATACCGGGAAAGCCAAATCGAGCAAAGCAGTTTGATTGCTGCCAAATTTGGTGAAGAGCAATCCCCCAGGATGTGACTACAGTGGGCAGATCGGGAAACATTAGACCTTATTCCAACTAATAACTAGTTTTAACAGAAAGACTGACAAGTTCAAAAGAAAAGTTAAAGCCCATTCATAATATATATCTCCTCCAGAGGAGAAGAAAAAGAAGCAAGAAATCAAAGAGTCTGATAAGACAACAAAAATTTACAAAATTGATGTCATAAGAAAATATTTTGGAAACTATTTTGTGTTGTATCTGCATGAAACCATTTTGTGTTAATATCTGCATGTCTAAGAACAAGCATACGATAAAGCAAAAGTGAGGCATTCAACCCTCTTTAACCTCTCTTTCTATAATCCCATTCGGACCTCTGCAATCATGCTAAAATTTTTGTTGTCACTCAAACTTTTTTGCCAGTTCTCTTATACGAGAAAACCTGCCCTTGTCACAAGCATGTCAGCAACTAACTTGTCTGTTAATCTTTTGGATCATCACACACATTGACATTTCTTCGGACGCAGTTTTTTTAAAAACTCGGGCTAATCACTAAACAGATTAGTAGTCTGATGACTGGGTCAACAGCAGCCAAGCTACAAGCTCACTACTAGTGCTTCCTGGAGTTCCAATAAAAAGGATAATAAACAGCACCCAGAATATCAATTTCTGAGATTGGTAACTGTCTCTATTGCCATAAATCAGCACATAGGTTATACTGAAAACCATATTTACATAAAGAACGCTAAAGGCACTGTCCTATCCCTATAATGAGTCTAAAACATCAACGTTAGAGACAGTGCCATTAGAGTAAATCCGATTGTAATCTCCCATAATTACAAGGTGTAATGCAGAAAGAAGATTTCTCATCCTTCGTCATCTCACAAAGATTCTAAAACATTAAAAGTAGATTCGCGATCTTCTACAAAGATAGAATAAAATTCAGTTTTACTTGCTGCATATTACTCTCCCTATTCTCAAAAACTCTAAGATATCTCTCTTTCCAAATAGTCCACCAAACAGCAGCAGGAATGATTCTCCAGTTGCTTTTGTTCTTTGCATGTGATCCTGCTTCTTCCCAACTGTATAAGGCCTTTGAAATTCTACGAGGCATAGCCCATAAGATTTTTTTGAGCCTTCGGAATAGACTCAACTGGCCAGTGACCTTGCACCGGAAGAACAAGTGGATGACAGTCTCTGTCGTTTCCCCACCAAAAAAACATCTAGAACATAGTGGAATCTCCCTCTTCATCAAATTCTTTTGTGTCAACACAACTTCCTTAGCCGGTAACCGCACAAAGCAGGCCACTCTGTGGGATCTTGGCCTATCAGATGTGTTTCCAGGGCCATTTAGGTGCCGGAATAATTGGGTGGGTCAACTTCCTATAAGCTGCACTCACTTCAAAAGTACCTTTACAGTTCCCCAACCACTGCAATACATCCTTCCCTGTCTCCAAGTGTTAAATTGTTCAATGATGCTGAAGCCTTCTGCAACTCTTGGAATTTTCCAATCATTGAGGTGCCTTCTAAATACAAAATGCCATCCATGAGGGGTCCATAGTTAAACCATATTGTGTGCATTTGGGAAGTGTCTCCAGATTTCCACCTCATGCCAATCCTCCTTCCAGAATTTAGTTTTAGTGCCATCTACCACTTTAATCTTGGTGTTTGGTTTGAATTCATTCCAGAGTGATCTAATAGATTTCCACAAACTAACATCATAGGAAGTGGTAACTTCCGTTGCCATCCAATTGTCACTCTCCTCATTGCTTTTATGACTGTGCCCATAAATTCTAATTGTCATAGGAGTACCTCCAAGGCCACTTCATTCTCAAAGCTTTGATTTGATTCTTCAAGTTCTTTATCCCCAAACCCCCAACTCTCTTATCATTAGACAGTTTTTCCCATTTAACTAAGTGATACCCCTCCCTTTCCTTGTTGCCTTGCCACAAAAACTTTCTCCTGATGCTATCCAACCTATTAAGAAGCAAAGTTGGTCATTTTGTTTGCTATTGTCATTCTGCTCCATGTTTGTGCATGTATTTGGTAGTGCATGTTGATCACATAGTAATCACCAATAATGGTGATGAGGGAATTTACCAAATTGAAACATCACCTTTTCAAACACTTTCAGACTAAGAATCTTGGTCATAGAATACTTCTTAGGCATTAAGATTGCTCAATCCAAATAAGGAACTGCCATTTCACAAAGGAAGTGCACTTGATATTCTTGGAGAGACAAGGATGACAGACTGTAGGCCTATTGATTCTCCGATGGATTCAAATGTTAAGGTTCTACTACGTCAAGGGGAGCCTCTAGCGATCCATGAAGATATAGAAGGCTGATAGGAAAGTTGAATTATCTCACAGTGACTCGATTTGATATTACCAACCCAATTAGGGTTGTAAGTCAGTCTTGAATTCTCTTTGTGACAATCATTGATATGGATTTATTCACATTCCTCTATATATAAATTCGCTCCAAGGAAAGGATTACTTTACGAAGAACGAAGACATGAGAAAATTGTTGGATATTCAGATGCAGACTAGGAATGGTCACCCTCTAACAGACGATCTACTTTTGGAAATTATGTTCTAGTTGGGGAAATTTGGTGTCTTTAAAAAGTAAGAAACAAAATGTGGTTGCTATATCTAGTGCAAAAGCAAAATATTGGGCTACGGTAGCCACAACATATGAACTCACATAGATCAAGCAACTACTGAAGAAGTTGAAATTTGGAGATACTAAAGGAATAAAATTTGTGTGCAATTATGAAGCTGCACTTCATATTGCATCGAATCTAGTATTTCACGAGAGGACCAAACAAGTAGAGATTGTCATTTTGTCAGAGAAAAGGTACTCTCAGGAGACCCCATCATAAGGTTCGTGCAATCAAGTAATTCAGCTTAGAGATATATTCACCAAGTTCCTAGCCGGTCCCAGAACAAGTTATACAAGTAACAAGCTTGGTACATATGATTTATATTCACCAGCTCAAGGAGAGCTGTTGAGTTCTAAGAATATTCTATAGCATATGTGTAAATATAGTAGGTAGCTTGATTTACTCTTTTGATTAGGTACTGATTTGTATAGATTTCTTTTCCTTTTTGGGACATGTAAACTTAGCTAATTAAACCTCAATAGCTTGTGGGAATAATCAAGTGGAGTTCTCTCTCAAAACTCTTCACAAGATCAATGTAAAGAGTTATAAGAAGGGGAAAACACTTTAAGATGGAAATGTCACAACAAGGACATTTCACTGTAGGTGCTACCTACAAGGACATGAATCAGATGGAATCTCAGATTACTTCGTTATCCTGGAAGCTTATATGGAAAATCAAGATTCCATGCAAAATAGTTAATTTTCACTTTGGAGGTTGTGAAAGAAGTTGCTCTAACTCGGGAGAACCTACAGAGGAGGGACATACATATGTGCTCCTGATGCTATTTTTTGGAACAAAATGCAGAGACAATTAACCATCTGTTCCTTTGCTGTAAAGCAGTGAGCCAGCTATGGAATCTGTTTACCAATTTTAGAGGCATTAGGTGGACTGTGTCAGGTAAAACAGGAGCCATCATCAAGCTGGAATACTGAGGGGGAAGGCAGCACTAACAGAAGCAGATGGAGAATTGTCCAGCATTAATATGGAAGGAGAGAAATTCTACGTGTTGCCTTCAAAATATATAGATGAAGCAATTTCTAGTGTAGGCCTCCTAGGATCCTTGTAAGAAGAGAGAGAGTCTAATGTTTTGACTCTTTTGACTGATGGCTCATTGATGTAAATTTTGAGCTTCCAGCACTATGTGCTGATGATTTATATACAAAATCTGTTACCTTTGTCCAAAAATTTAAAAACAAATATATATACACACACACACACACAAAAAAAAAAATTGAAAGGAGGAATTATTACATTTGTGAGCTGATGCTCCATGTGGACGAGTTCGACAGGTGCCCTGCCCATTCTCCACCCAGTTTGCGGATAATCCCAAAACTCTTTGAAATGACATGAACAATGTAACTGTGAATGATCTAGTAGTTGGTACATGTTCGGAGAAGAAGAATAAGAGGAGAAGCCTCAGATGCATATCCCTTGACATCAATGCTGGCAATTAGAACAGGAAGAGCCTAGTTGTATCTCCCGTTACACTTATGTCGGCATCTTGGGGGACAAGGAATAGGATAGCCTTTAATATGGTGGACATGACTCAGTACATGTTAGGGCATGTGTGTTTATTTTTAAATGAACTTCTGGGGCACTCACAAGGCTAGTATAGATTATCGGCAGTGTTTGTATAGAACATTACATGTAGACTTAATTTTGATATACCTTTAGCATACGAGGTTTATTCCCCATCAATAAGATTATTACTTTATTAGAAAAGATGCATCTCTTTCTCGATGAAGTAAGATGTTGTATTAGAAAGGCATCAAGGAGATGCAAAACATACACAAAAAACATGGTCAAATCCTGAGAACAAAAACACCTATATAATCAGGGAGTAAACACCACAAGCAACAGATGCACCTCTCGCATCCTTATCCCTCATCTCTAGAGCATTTGCACCAATTATTTCTTCAATGAAGTAACTCAATCCAAAAGAGATTCATACAGAAGGACTCCTGACACAGAGTATGCACATACCGAAAACAAAATTAATTGCCCACCACTACATCTGACAACCTGGAAAGCAAAAATACCTTTTCCTTGCGGTTATCTGTATGTGCATGAGATCCAATAACAATGATGTTAGCAGGAAGCTTTTCAAGCCGACTTCTAAAAGTTGAATACGATTCCGAATTCCCTGCCATGGATTTCTCAGCATCTTTCATAAATAAAATGAAGGGGGAATTTTTGCTCTCGCCGTAAACAACCTTACAAGCAGAAAGAAATTTATAGAGATAATTAGGCCCTCAGGATGACCAGAGAAAATGAACAGAAGTTTAGTAGAATTAGTTATAAATGTAATCGAATGGATCAAACCTCAAACAATGTGCTGATGAGTAACTTGTCCAGATCATCGGCACCTGTGGCTTCCAAGCGTAGTTCACTGGCTGAGAGAGAGAGAGATGACAAAAAGCAAAGAAAACTAAATTCAGCATTACTGAACTTGACAGATTAAAGGAGAAAGAAAGTAAGACCAAGTGGGCGATACCCTTGCAAAAGAATCCATGACCGTCATCACAAAGACCCCCAAAGTTTACCCCGTCTGGAATAGGCTTATCAAACCTTACACCAATTTTTGATAATGCATTATCTTCAAAAGGCAACACAATCTTCCCTCGAGTCCCAAAAGTTGGCCCCCTAGTAATTCGGACCAAGATAGTTAAGGTCAAATAAAACAGTTCCAAATTTTATTGTAACTGAAGCATAGGCACTGTGGCAGGATAAAATACATACTAGCATGACTAGTTTACAATCAATAATATGAAGAAACTTAGGGACTACAATCCAAAATCTCAAAAACAAAATTAAAATAAGGAGAATAAAAATGAAGCATTGCATCGTCTCCAAAAAACATAAAATAAATGAAGCATTATATAAATTTTAATCTTTAGGAGGTTTCCACAGAGAAAACAGGAGGAAGAAATGATTATATGAGTCCATAATGTAAGTCCATATGAAATCAAATTATCGAGAAAGCATTGAGATTCAAGTGAAACATAAAGTTAACAACGAAAGGCACCAAAACAAGCTTGCAAGTAAAGCATACACATATATGTGCACAGTCAGAACCAGAACAGAAATCAAACAGTGCCAATTCAAAAGTTCCAAAAATTGAAGGAAAAAACAGTTATAAAAGGTAGTAATATATCTGGAAATGACACTGAATTCAATCAATTCATGCAAGTTGCGAGCCTTGCATTGACAAAGAAATATGAACAGTGCATCAACTGGGTATTCAAACATATTGCGAGAACAGAATCGCCCCTAATTTCAATGTTAACCCGTGATAAAACAGACTAGCCACCAATCACTTTCATCTTAACCTTTATATTAGAAATTCTTTTATTTGATCTCTGTTCTTGCAAAAACCTCCCAGGGTCATATAGTTACACTGAATCTAGTCTGCCCCTTTTCTTCTACCCATCTTCTTTATGTCAAAGAATTCTCTCTTAATGAAAAATACATGCAATATCACTATCATGTATCTGCACAAAAAGTCCCCCTTCCAGTACTGTTAAAACGACCAAATTGATCCAATTAAAGCTGTAAAATAGTATGAGAGGATCTTTCTAAACATATTCTCATTGGTAGAATGCAAAACGGCTGTACAACAATATGATCATTGGTCTGACTAGCTGATAACAAAAAAAAAAAAGAAGTAAAATTCCATTATGAATATAGACTAAATAGATTGGAAATCCATTTGAGATGCATTAAGGATTCAAAAAAAGGAGAAAAGACCATTTTCCCCCTATTCCTTATACATCATATCTGAACAGATGGTAATTACAAGTCAAGTGGCGGATCTAGGACTTCAATTTCACGCGTTCAATCACCAAGATTATGGGTTCAAAATCTAACATTCATTGAAATTATATAATTTTACAGCAGATGTATAACCCAGGTAAAAGATATTGGATTCAGTTGAACCGTAGATCTAAGATGCATCCACCGCTGGTTACAACTTACACGACCATCACAGGCGAAGCCTAACCAAGATGCTTAAAAAGAACAACCAAATCATCGTTGTTAATAAAAAAATTCTCCAAATAGGTTACAAGGGATTTCAGAATTTGTCGCCTCTATGGATTTATTTGAATTCGTTACAAACATCCTTACAGAATGTCCAAAACTCTTACACTTCAATTCCTCCATATTATTTAATTGGACTCATTAAAGTGCCTGTAACTCAAGTACTTGCTAGTTTCCTTGGCAGAAAGGTGGTACAGTGAGAATTTATAGAGAGAAGTGGAAGCAGAAAACCTACACCCACTTGCATCCCAAGGGCTTATAGTAAATAAAACCAATGTTAGGAGATGAACTTTCCTTCAAAATGTGTCTGAATCTAATTAAATGAGCAAAAATTAAGCTACTTAAACAGAAATACAGACAGCAACCATATTGATATGTGCTTTAGTTTTCTTTCTCAAAATATGTGCTTTGGTTTCCTACGAATGAGAAAGAGGAATGATATGAGTTGAATGACTTAGCATGAGCTCTCCTAAAAATTCCAAACACATTCCATGAGCAACATTGTCATTATTGATTAAACTAAGTTTCTTTTCCCAACGTCACTTATGGACAGAGAAAAAGAAAAGATTGAACTTTTCTACATGAGTCCCTGAGTCATCCCACAAATGGACCTTAGTGGAGCCTATTTCAAACTTCTAAAGCTTATTTTAAAAGCATATCAGTACTTCTGGTAAACTGATTGTGTTTGACCAATCATTCAATAAGTGCTTCTGGTATTAAATTACAAAAAGAAAAAAAAAGAACAGCATTAAGATTCATTTATAATTAATATTATCAAAATAGGGAAATGATTTTAATATTTTTAGCGGAAGACTTCAATTAACTTTCTTATTTTTATTTAGTTAAAATTCAAACCATGAATGAAATATAAATCAAGTCCTTTAATCAATATAAATATTTTTAAGCAAAAAGGGTAACAAGAGAAGAGGTTTGTATTTATATTTGAGAAATATATTGGTCAAACTAATGAGAGATAATTTGGTAACTTTGAATTTTGGGTAAGGAATTTTCTTAAAGATTGCAGATTTTTGGTAAGGATATTTTTGCCAGGAAAGGATTAACTTTCTGATTCTTTCTGTTTCTTGGAAGAAGATGAGATTTGTAGCTTCTCCTCAACTACAAACAAGTTGCTTCTATTGAACTCAAAGGCACTTTACGTTTTGGCCAAACACCTCAAATCTCAGGCAGAAGTGCTAGAAGCCTGGTCAAATGGGCTACTTAAAACAAGAATGGAAAACTGTAAGGGGTCGTTCGGTACAAACACTGATAACGCACGGATTAGGAATGCGGGAATTTTTAGTGTTGGTTCATTGCTTCCCACCTAATCTTGTGTTTGATTTAAAATTCTACAAAAAGTTTCTTTCCTTTTATACCCTTGAATTACTATGAGATCTTCTGTTCCATGTAATTAGTCAAGGTAGATAACCATCAGAAAATGTAATTATTTTTTGGTGGGATTTTCTATTTAATTTAACTACTCAAGTAATATACTAAAAAATATACTAAAAGAAGTTGTTATTAATTTTGAGGTGTGATGTACCACTATGGAGATTCTTGATGGTACGGTTGTTTCTAGTTTTTTTGTTGGTCAAATATATTTTAAACTTAACATAGATTTAAGGCTACTTAAATTGTTCAAATACTTGAAGCTCATTTTTAAAAGATAGTTTTAGTAGTCAATCGACAAACTTACATTGAATAAAGAAAATTAAAAACGAAAAACAATGGAGAAAAAATTTTATTAGTGAAATCATCAAATCACATTAAACAGATTTGGAGGATTAATTAGAACATTTATAACCATTCCTCCAATATTACATAAAAAGGACATCAAATTACAAAAGAAATTTAGGAAAAGCAATTGGGGGATAGTTTAGTCATTTAGGGGTCTTATCCAAGAACTGTTAAAACCTTAAATTAGTAATTCCTCCATTTTTAGGGATAAAATAAGACCCCATATGCTGTATTACTAATTCATGGATTAAGTTAAATAAAGTAACCAAACAGTGTATTTGATGGACTAAATTTAATACATGGACTATTCTAATTAATACCGCCTACCAAGCAGGTACTAATTGTTCTTCTCCTCCTCCATCCTGCTCCTAATATCTGAACATAAACAAGTTGGTCTACCTTTAATTTCTTTTTTAAGACGAAGAAGTTATTCTACCTGTAATTTAGTTGTGATGATATCTATCTCTTGATTACCATAATAGCTATACTGCTGTGAGCAAAAGTAGACATCATTTCCAAATGCATCCAAATTAAAAAGTAGAGAAAAAATTTTAGAAAAGAGAACAAATACAATATCAAAAAAGAACTATAATATAACATCAGATAGTATGATACAACTCATTTTCGGCCCCAAAGAGTGAAAAGTAGGTCTTAAGGAGAAAGTGCTATCTAGAACTTACCTGGTGGAGTTTGAATATAAACCACCAGAAGCAGAACCAATGAACCTCACTTTATCACCTAAATATTACAAACATTGGTTACTAAGGTTGAAGAGCAAAAGAAACCGTAGAATGCTTATCAAAAAAAAAATTAGATGTAGTAACGATTAATAAATATTAGAACCCAATGGCAATACCTATCTTGAACAAGGTATTCTTTGATGTCCCCGCTAAAGACGGTACATTGCCACTCTCCATCTTTAGTTGTGCTTCCAAAGCCAAAGGATCAGTCAGAGTATTAGTGTTAGTTACTTGACCAGATGATGACTCGTTGCCTTTAGGCAAGTCAGGTTCTCCAGGAATCTGCTTGGAGTTAGCAGACAGCTTATGTGCACTGCATCCCTCTTTTAGCAATTCAGCCTCCTTTGCTGAAAGACCCTGAATGACAAGATAGCGATCCCTCAGTTGAGAGATAACATAACAATTTAACAGGAGTAAACGGCAACAGTGTGTCAAACCAAATATGAAAATTTTCGTTTGATGATTCTAGTATCTTGAAAAACTGAAATAGAGCACATATCCCCACTGTTGCAGATTAAGGAGACGTGGAATCCCCCCTCCCCAACACACTTGGAGAAAAGAGAATTTCTCCAAATTTTGATGTTACTCCCTTATCATCCAATATGTCCACCTAGCTAACTGCCCTTTTAGTGACCAAATCAACAGATAATATTGTTTCTGTTCCATAAGTAGAGATCCAAAAAGAAGTCCATAAGTACCAACCATGTTGTCCAGGACAAGTGGCAAAGCAAGCAATCAATAGAATAAAAAAGTTGACGTGAAAAGGGTAGGAACTAGGAATCGAAGTATTTTACAAGCAAGGGAGGGCAAACACAGCTAAGAAAATCATGACAAGGTGTCATGCAATCCACCCCTCAAGAAAAAAAAAAAAAGAGATAACATGAATATCATCTTACACCCAAAAAGGAATGGCTATCAAAGATAAGCAATTTAGCTCCATAGTAATGAGCGAGTGCCTTTGCCAGCATCTCCTGATAAATCTCAGATCCTGCTACACAAAAGCAGAAGTGGTTAATACGTAGACGCTGAAATTTATTACCAAGAATCTACAAGACGAAAAATTCATAAGAAGCTTTTTCATTCAAAAATACAAACGGAGGCGACTTACCTGCAGGACCTGAGAGCAGAATTCTTGGGTTGATAGTGGGTAGCTCAGAAGTATATTTTACTTGTTCTTTATGCTTCAGGTGTATATATGAAGCCGCAATCAACACATTTTTTGTGTTCTCACTGTAAGATCAGATATCAAATGAATCTTCACTAAATCATATTGTTGGATATATGCACTATTTAATAATGCTAACAACTATGGCATTGCTAAACCAATTACGGAAAAAAAAAAAAAAGAGGCACAACTAATCCTGGTAAATAATCAACAGAATTTTAGCACTGCAACGCTCACTTGCACGCTAAGGATCAGAAATTAAACACATTCTTTTAGCAACAAAAATGAAAAGCACAGTCAATAATTCTAGTGATGCACTTACTGCATCCGGTCACCTGAAGGAAATCACATTTTGGAGCTTGACATTTTATCACATTAAAAGACACAGATAAAATCAGTAGATGGATTCCCAACCTTTATTGGAGAATAGGGCTTCATGCTGCTTAAATATTTGCAAGGTTATTTTGGTAGTGGAGAAAAAGCAATTATTTGATATGTCACATAGAAAAGTAATGATGCACCTGTCCCCCATACCCCCACAATTCTGGGTAAGAAGAGAGAGAGAAATTACATGTTGCAGACTATACTCTTGCTAGTAGGTAAAAAGAAGTTATATACCATTTATCTTCAACAAATTCCCCGAACTTTTTTCCGACTTACCTCAAAAATACACCTTTGTTCAGCTTCAAGCCTTCAACTTCCTCTTTTGTAACAGGTAAATATTGATGATATTACCTTTTTTTTTGTTTTGATTTGCACCAGGTGTCCGAGTCTCTTAGAGCCCCGACTAATCCCGGGTATTGATGATATTACTCAATAAGAAAATAACAACTTACGAGAGAGAATAATTTTGTCTGTCATAAAAATGCTCTCAGACACACTTTCCAATGCCACTCTCTCTCCTACTTACTAGGAGAGAGAAACCCTTCTTTCCGGTGGGTTCCGGGAGTTTTTTCCTGCCCCCCCCCAAATCAATCTGATCATCTCCCAGCTAACTCCTTACGAGACAGCTTTCTTTCTTTTCCTACATAAAGATTTCTAATGGACAAATGCATCTATTTCGCTGTTGGTTTTAAATCATTTGACATCGACAGATGCTTGGGTGCTTCTGGCTTCTGGTACGAATGGACAGAGAGAAGCAGGAATGCAAGGTTTAACAAGGGTTCCATGGAGTGGATAGTTAAAATCCTGAAAGAGGCTTCTCAAACCAAAGGTAACTCAGTACATAGGTGGAGGAGAACAGAGAACATTTCAGAAATTTATTGTGCTCGAAATTATAACAACTATGGAAGGTACATTAGCCTGATAAGCGCGAGAGAACGTCGAAGGGCAGTTCTAATTATTCCAGAACTAACCTTCAACGCAGGGTGGACAGACATTGCAGAGAAGGTGGCTAGATTCATAAGTTCACATAGGCTTGGTAAGGGTCCAGTGATCACCAAAACCATCGACGAAGGGGTATCCTATGCTGAGGTGGTCAGACGTTCGAAGTCGGAGAATCGATTTGGAAAAAGAATCACTACAGATATCTCAGTATAGAAGGAAGGAACCATCAGTATCAAAGAACTTTTGTGCAAAAATAATGAAATTCTCAAGAGAAGTCTGGTGGGGAAGTTCAACGCGGAGGCGACATTAACAGAGGTGAGGAGATGGTCCTTAAACATATGGAAACAATCGTATGGGCTGAGTATTTATGAGATGGGAAATAACTATTTCCTGTTTGAGTGCAACACCATGCAACAAGCTAAAAATATCATGGAAGGTAGCTGGGAGTGGAAAAAGAACCCTGTCATTTTCAATTGGTGGAGCCCTTTGGCTACTACCATAGAGGGTCGGAAGCAATTGAATCCACCTGGGTCAAAATTATAGGTTTGCCTTTGCGCCTTTGGTCCCACACCACTCTTAAAGCTATTGGTGACTGCTGTGGTGGGTGGCGAGAAACAGAGGAGGAGACAACTTTGCGTAATCATCTTAAGTGGGTGAAAATAAGAGTGCAAGGTGATGGTCATGGTATTCCGAGGGAGATCAGTGTCGTAAATGGGGGAATCACCTTCACGATGCAATTATGGGTGGAGTTGCCGACGAAAGTGGTCGCCGGAGAAGGATATCGCAGCCCATCTTTTACACAGGAATTTTTTAAAAAAAATCTGCCGGTCAATGGAGTACAATCTGACAAGTACCAGGAGGAAGGGACTTCACATCATACGCATGGCATCCCACGTGATTTGCCAGGCTGTAGTGGAGTGAATATGGGGAAAAAGGGGGATGGGCCCATTTTATTGGACCCAAACTCTGAGCTGGGTCGAAGCCCAAATGTTTCTTCTAATAATGAAGGGCTGAAAGGCCCTTTTTACAAGGAAACAAGTAGGCAAAAAATTTCCCACACTACTAGAATCGAAGAAATTAAAGTTGGCAGAAAACTTCATATCGGCTCTCAAGCATTGGGAAGAAAAAACCAAGGAGACTATGGTGGAAAGAGTCGACAACCCCTCTCAAGATGATTCCCGGCATGACCAGGGGATGTCGCAGCCCAGTGATAGTCAGACTCAGTTTGAGAAAGTTGGCTCAATTCCCACAACATCAAATTCTGGAGAAAGAGAAGAAGAATTGCAGCTCCAACAAGTTCTTCAACCTGATCCTGTCAATATTCAGGACCCCGATGATTCCACAGAAAGCGAGACAGAAGCACCAAATTGGGTGAATTCACATATTCTGGAACTTAGCAATACATATGGGGTTGCTTCCGAGGGGTTTGAAAAGGAAACGTTAAAGCATCTAATGAGAATTAATGAAAGGAAATCAGAGTTGGAAAAAAAGAAGCAAAAAGGCACCATGACTCCGAGAAGTAGAGGTATAGGCAAGAACGAATTGAAAAATCTCCAATCAAGCTTGAACAAGGAAGTGGAAGTAACAAGGAGTAGGGGGAAGAACCTTTATTTAACGTTTAAATGAAGGTCAAAATTATATCATGGAATGTGAGGGGGCTCAACCAAAAGAGCTCAAGGAATTTAGTCAAATCTAGTATTCAGCAGTGGAAAGGGGATGTTGTTTGTTTACAAGAAACCAAAATAACTAAGGAAACAGAGAAGGTGGCACTCAGCATATGGCCTAATAGATGGATGAGGTGTGGTTTCAAGGAAGTCGATGGTAGCAAAAGGGGGATTCTTCTGATGTGGGATAGCAGGGTGTGGAAGGGCACCAAAATAGAGGGGCAGTTTTCTATCACCTATAAATTTGTACATCTTCATGAGCATTTTAGCTGGTCCTTTACTGGTGTATATGCTCCACACACCAGGATGGAAAAGCTAGAATATTGGGAGGAGCTGGCAGCAATGAGGGGTTTGTGCAAAGGGCCGTGGGTGATAGGGAGGGATTTCAATACTGTTAGGAGAATGGGGGAGAGAAGAGGATGCTCAAGAACCACCAATATCATGGCTGATTTCTCCAGGTGGATCAAGGATCTAGAATTACATGATCCTACATTAATTGGGGGCAAGTACACTTGGGTCAGGGGAATAAACCACTCAAATAATGCAAGATTGGACAGATTCTTATTTAGCTCAGAGTGGGAGGAGAGCTTTAAGAAGATCAGACAAAGAGCCTTGGCCAGAATAGTCTCAGACCACAACCCAATAATTTTGGAATGTGATGAGGGGGAGAAAAGGCATCCTTATTTTAAATTTGAAAATTGGTGGTTAAACATTGAGGGCTTTGATAGGTTGGTGCAAAACAGGTGGGATGGGTTTCAAGTTGAGGGTTGTCCTGACTTCAACCTCTGCACCAAACTGAGGTTACTTAAACAGAAATTAAAATCTTGGAACAAAGAGAACGAGGCTGCCATGGCTAACAGGAAAAGTAGTTTGTTGGAGGAATTATCAGAACTGGACAAAGCACAGGAAAAAAGAGAGCTAACTCAGGAAGAGATGATGGTTAGAGCAACAATTCTAGTAGAATTTGAAGCTTTGACTAAGAAAGAGGAAGAGAGATGGAGACAAAAATCAAGAGCTCTTTGGCTGAAAGGGAGACAGGAACACCAAAGAAGGTATTAACACAATCGATAGGCTGGTTGTAAGGGGAGAGGAAATTCTTGAGTCTGTAGACATTAACAGTGCACTGTTAGAATTCTACTCTAACTTGTACACTGATGATGAATCTTGGAGACCTCCGTTTGTGCTAAGAGGTTGTCCCACAGTTACTAATGAAGAGAATGAGTGGATTGAAAGACCATCCACAGAGGCAGAAGTGCTCCAAGCTCTACAACTATGTGATAGGGACAAAGCCCCTGGACCTGATGGGTACACTATGCAATTCTACAAAGCTTGCTGGTCAATCTTAAAGGAAGATTTGATGCTGACAATCCATAATTTTCATCAGAAAGGAATGTTTGAGAAAGCATTTAATGCCACTTTTGTAGCACTAATTCCAAAGAAACCAGGGGCTGTGGAAGTAAAATATTTCAAGCCAATCAGTTTGATTGGAGGGGTCTACAAGATTATCTCTAAGCTTTTGACCGAAAGATTGAAATCAGTAATAGGGAAGTTGGTGGATGAGCACTAAATGGCCTTCTTGAAAGGTAGGCAAATCCTGGATGCTGCTTTACTGGCCAATGAACTGGTAGACTAAAACCAAACAGAGAAAGCCAGGGATTATGTGCAAGTTGGATATTGAAAAAGCTTATGACCATGTCAATTGGAATTTCCTCATAAAAATTCTAAAGGACATGGGTTTTGGCAATAGATGGATTAAGTGGATCATCTTCTGCATATCAACTGTAAGATTCTCTCTGATTATAAATGGTAACACTGAAGGGTTCTTTCAATCTCAAAAGGGCCTGAGACAAGGGGACCCTCTGTCACCTTTTCTATTCCTTCTTGTGATGGAGGGTTTAAACCAGATGATTAAGATTGCAAAGACAAACAGATGGGTGAGAGGATTTAGTGCTCAGACAGGCAGGGGAGAAGAGCTGGAGATCTCTCATCTCTTTTATGATTTAATATTTTGTGATGCTGAACCAGATCAAGTGAGACACTTAAGGGACATCCTAGTAATCTTTGAGGGGGTCTCTGGGCTGCATGTGAACTGGGACAAAAGCTTCATCTTTCCTGTTAACCAGGTTGGGAACATCCAGGAGTTGACTGAAATTTTGGGTTGCCAGATGGATTCACTGCCCATTAAATACTTGGGGCTTCCCTTAGGGGCCAAGAATAAGGAGCTAAAAGTGTGGAATGGGGTTCTGGAAAGCTGTGAGAAAAAATTGTCTAGGTGGAAAAGTCAATACCTATCTATAGGAGGCAGACTAACTCTAATCAAGTCAATTCTGGATGGTTTGCCAACATACATGATGAGTCTTTTCCCCATACGAACAAGGAAGTAGACTAACTCTAATCAAGTCTGTTCTGGATGGTTTGCCAACATACATGATGAGTCTTTTTCCCATACCTAAGAGCATTGAGAAGAAAATCAACAGGGTGAGAAGGTCTTTTTTATGGCAAGGAAAGAAGGAAAAGAAAGGATACAACCTGGTCAAATGGGATGTCTTAACCCTAAACATCCAGCAAGGGGGGCTTAATTTGAGGAACCTCAGCAAGCAAAATAATGCTCTTTTGCAGAAATGTTACTTAACCCTCAACATCCAGCAGGGGGGCCTGAATTTAAGGAACCTCAGCAAGCATAATGATGCCCTTTTGCAGAAATGGTTATGGAGATTTGGCACAGAAGAAAGAGCTATGTGGAGAAGGTTCATAGAAGGGAAATATGGGTTACTCTCTCAATGGACAACCAAGGAAGCCATGGGTACTTTTGGGTGTAGTGTCTGGAAAACAATAAGAAGACTATGGGTTTGTTTCAATAAGAACATATCCATTATTATTGGTGATGGTCTGAAAACAGATTTCTGGAATGAAATATGGGTTGGAGAAGTCAGTTTGAAGAACTCCTTCCCACAGCTCTATTCCATAAGTCTGCAAAAGGAGGCTACTGTGGCCCAAGCTTGGAGCCCACAGGGGTGGGATCTAACTCTCAGAAGAGATCTAATGATTGGGAGATTGGGGAAGTTGCAAGACTTCTGGAAGTGCTTCACTCTCACTCAGGTTTATCTGTGAGACCTGACACTTTGAGATGGAAAATCCATAGAAAAGGTGTGTTTTCAGTGAAATCCTGTTACTGGAAGACCAACACCTTGCAGATTACACCAGATAGATGGCCTTGGAAGCTGAACTGGAAGTTTAAAACTCCACCTAAGGTTGCCTGTTTTGTATGGTTGGTATGTAGGGAGGCTTGCCTAACACATGAAGTATTACAAAAGAAAGGTTGGCAGATCAGTTCCAGGTGTTTTATGTGTGAGAAGGAAGCTGAAAAGAATTACCATCTATTCCTCCATTGTAAAGCAGCAAAAAGTTTATGGGACATGTTCTTGGCTATATTGGGAGTCAATTGGGTGATGCTGGTACTACTATGGAGCTGCTAAGCAGTTGGAAAGGGATTGAGAGCAGACAAAAGGAAGGCCACTGGTGGAAAACCATTCCTGCCTGTATTTGGTGGACTCTATGGAAAGAAAGGAATTTAAGATGTTTTGAAGGGAAAAGAACCAACTTACAGAGAGTTTGAATTGTATAAGTCTTTTGTTTTTTTGGTGTAAAGGTAGCCTGACAATAGATTTAGTAGATTTCATAGGAAACTTGTAATGTACCCTTGAAGTGGGATGTAAGTTTCCATTCATCATTTTTTGGATGATGAAGGTGTTTGAAATGAAATACAGTTAACCTTTCTCTCAAAAAAAACAAACAGCCTAGCACTATGAATGTACCAGGACTTAGAAACACAGAAATCCTCCAATACAAAAGAAAAGGATGAGGTTCCTTCTGTACAAAGTACTAGTCCTGTAGAGAAACAATGAGCATGTTATTTTATTCTTCGACATCCTGCAGGTTTAAACAAAAAGCTGAAATCCATAAATATCTGAATTTAATCTTCGTATAGCATCTACTTTCCCTTCGATACATCCCACATGCTTTTTCTTCCACACCACCCAACAAGACAAGCTGGCATTATGTTCCAAAACTTTCTCTAAGGTTTTCTTTTTGCTCCCCCAACATCACAGCTGATCAGAAGTTCCTTACTGAGTGAGGCATAGGTCGAAAAACAAGGACCAAATCTGCCTTGGCACTGGACCAACTTCAACTTAAATATCTTTCAAACACCTACCAAATAACGATATTCTCTAACTCAACCTCCTAGTTGTCAATGACAAACTTCTTTCTAATGAGAAACTTTTACCTCCCAAATAGGCATAAACTTTCAAAAGAATGCATTAAGGACATGTATAGTGAGGGCGAGGAGCGAAAAGCCACTTGACTGTAAGGTCATGTTTTGACTTTAAAAATCGAGAATAAAGATCAATTTAGCTTTTTTCCTTCTAGCAGCAACATTTTACATTCAAAGAATACTGTTTTTACCACATAAGCAAACGCACAAACTTTTTGACATGGCAATTGTCCAAAGCAGAGGCAATAAAAACAGGTTTCTTAAAGAGGGTGTAGTATCTGAGGACTAAAGCGCAATATTGTATTTTCACAATAACATCTGATTATGACTCTCGTAACACATTGACATAAGTTGTAATACGTTAACATCATTCAGGAATACATAAGTCTCTAGGGCTTAAAGCATAACCTGCTTCATTCAAGTGAAAGGCATGAATAAGAGGAACTACAAAATACACTCCATAAGTACCATATCTTTCAACTCGAAGAGACATAGCATATAAACAAGTCGCATATTAAGTATATGATGTGAATGGGATAATGCATTGTGGTCTTGGGAATACCTTAAGTAATATGGGAAACTATCAAATGAAACATCTAGCTGTTGTCCATCAACTATTGCAGCATGAATCTCTTCTTTAAATACTGCACATCTCAGTGACACCCCTGCTGCAGAAGCTGGCACTGAATCTCTGGTCCACTCTCTTTCCTCCGGAATCTGTCCATATATAATTCGAATTAGTTCATCTCACATATCAGCGGCTAATACCCATAATAAAAGACCAAACAGAAATAAATCAGTCAGACACTTTACGTTGCCTGCCTCTCTGCTAGTGTTCAGATTTCCATCAAGAGGGGGGATCTTGCTAGTCAACCCAACATCAGCAGCAGTGCTGCTGCCAACATTTGCAGCTGAATCGACTTCGAGGCCATCAAGCTCATCTTCATGAATAACAGGCGAAGACGGCAGTTCATTCCCACTAACCTGAGACGTGGGTTTCAAACGTGATGGGTCTTGCCGTAGGCTTGAAAGTGATGCCAAAATGGAAGCACCTGCTACAGCTGATGCATCTCCTGTTCTTCTCTCAACACGCAGCAATTTACCTACACTGGTCCTAACATCTGAAGGAGGTGACTTAACTCCAAGCTCACATGGCAGCTGCTCAAATATCTATTCCAAAAAAAGGTTAAGGATACTTCGAAAAGTTACGTGGCCGAAAACGAAAAAAGAACTTAACAAAAACCATAAAGAAAATCTGAAAAATTAACAAGAGATGTAGGAATTTTATTTTATTTTGAATATGATTTTTCACATGATAATAAAGAGATGTAGGAAATATGGAAGTTAACTTTAAGGATACATAAGCATGATTCCCCGTAGCACCAAAAACAAGCTCATCGCCTGAATGGAGAATGCAATTAGTGTTTTTCCTAACTGTCTTTCCATTAACTTGCACAGATCCTTTGCCCCTGCTCTCAAGCACAGCAACCCAATTTCCTTCGTGCTGATCATTTCGACAAACAATGAGTACTCAGACTTCATATACACAGCATGAAATTCATCTCCGAAAAATAAATCAATAAATAAACACCAAATTGAGCACAGACGTAGTTGGTCCAATCAGTGAATTTTCATATGCAGTGGTTCAAAGCTATGTATTGGCATACTCTCTGAGCTCACCGAAAGATTTTATACTACAAATAATAATTAGCACAGTTTCAGCCAACATATAAACAGTGTGAAGAATTGTTTAAAACTTCTCTATAAAACTTCCGACCAGGAACTGTTTAAAACTTTTCAATAAAATTTTAGACCAGGAATGTGGACTTCCATCAACATGGTTGATAGCTTTTACAGTCTAGCACCATGGATTCAGGAAAAATGGCTGGGCCACGCCAAGTTAGATAGTGCTACAGAATTGTTCTTATTGCAATCTCGGACAGAAACAACTGTGAACTGACAAAGAAGGGCAGGAAGAAATCCAAAATGTCAAAAGAAACTTTTTCTTCTTTCTCCCAAATCATTGTATATATACCATCACTGGCACAAGGACTAGTCTGAAAACCATGGGCAGACGGCGATGAAATTTGAGAATATAATCGGTGTAAAGACCAGAAATTGAAGCAATACCTGTGTAAGCCTTATTGAACATAAGGTTGCACTAACTGTTTGTTGCTTGATAGGAAGATGAGCATTTTTGCTAGAACCAATCAAGAAATTTGTAGCCGAAACATGTATAGTTTGGTTCTGCAGTACATATGTGAAACCAATAGTAAATCTTGAATTGCAAAACAAAAACTCCAACCAAGGCAAAGAGTATCCTGAAGCAAGAAAGTTCACCTGTGGAAACTCTGATATTAGCCTACACCAAGGTGATGTTGTTTCCGAACCTTGATTCAGCTTCCTCAAAGACACGGAGCTCCTCGGCTTACCACCTATAGCAGGCGTTGCCCCTAAAACCCCAGGGGAAGCAAAAACTAACTTTGAACATGATCAAGTAGTCAAGACAGTAAATTTCGCAAACAACGAGTTAAAAAAAAAAAGTTACCTTCTGCGATAGGTGCGACAACGGATACGGAAGGTGCATCTTCACCCTTAGCGGCGACGGTATCACCGTCGGGAGCAGTAACGGCGGGGAATTCCGGCGGGTCAGTAGAAGACAACTCCTTGAGATTCTCGGTCGGTGGATGAGACGACTTCGGTTTCTCCGATGACTCCGCATTATTATTATCTACTACCTAAAATCATCCACCGAAATAAAAATAATAAAATCGATTCACCGAAGAAAGAGAAAAGAGATAACGGCGACAAAATTAGTGAGCTGAAGAAGAAGGAGATTACCTTCTGTCGCTTAGAGGAAGAATCATCGGAGGATGAAGCCGACCGTTTGACAGTCGACGGCAGAGATCCACTTCGTCTCGTCGCAACCATTTCTCCGGAGACCCAAAAACTCTTGGAGAGAGATATAGAGAGAGAGAGAGTAGTTTGGGTTTCTTTAATTCTTTTTGGTTTAATATATTAATGTTGCATTTGAGAAGGAGTAGCCGTGGGTTGGTGCAAGGAGGATGAATCCAAAATTAATTTGGATAGGAGTATTCCACCTTCACACTTTTTCTTGCTTATTTCAAGTAGGGTCAGTTTGGATAGTTATCTCGTAATTGAAATTAATGTAAATATTAGGATAGTAATTATTAATTTAATAATTATTTTAACTTATATATTTGCTATAATTAGTTTTATCGTACATGCTTTGTGTGTGATCAAAATATATAAAATATTATAGAGAAAAATATATTAATTTAGATAAATTATTTATTTATAAAGGTCCTATATATAGAGATTCTATCACTAATTAGAACTCGTGGTAAATTAGAATTTTCCTTAGTAACGGTATTTTCTTAATCCAAACAAGAAAGAAGTAGAAATCTATCAAATACAGGGTATTTTCTTGATCCAAACAAGAAAGAAGTAGAATTCTATTAAATAGGAAAGATTTAGGAGTCTTTCCACGCTAAAAGTCTTGTTTTACTTTTTTTTTATATAAATTTTAAAAGACAACATTTTATAAATATAACTAAATAATAATTTAAAGGAAAATGGTGAAAAAATGATTTTATCTAAACTAAAACTTTTTAACGAAGAGTAAAAAGTTCAAACAACATATCTAACGGCCTTCGTGTTTTTAATATAGTATAGATAGATAGAGATAGATTAATAATTTCATATTTGGTATATTTTTCATTCTGTGTGAACTAATGCTTATAGTAAGATGTGCATTATTAATATCATCGATTTCTAGGTATTAGTAATGCAGGGGATTTAATGCTTCCATTGACATGGTTAAAGACGTAACTGTCCTTTTTTTACCATATTTTTCGCCATAAATGTGGAGGGTACTTTTGTCAATAATTTTTTTTATTAAATGCAATCTATTTTATCTATTTTTAATGCATCAAACCAAACACTGCAACAACAATAACATACCCAGTGAAATCCCACAAGTGGATCTGGGGAGGGTAAAATGTACGCAGACCTCACCACTACCTCATAGAAGTAGAGAGGTTGTTTCCTGGAACCCTCATCTCAAAAATCCATAAGCAGAAAAAACTAGATATGGAAAAAAAGGAAAAGGAAAATAAAAGAAAACAAAAAGAACGACTAACAATGAAAAACACATGATAGTATATAAATACGATAAAACCAACATGTATACGACAAATAATGACAACACATGATATAAAAACGACTACTCCTGCTACCCTACCATACCACAAGCCAAGACATCCACCTAACTTTACCAACCAATTAGTTTGCTACACCACCTTCACTCCTTTCTATTTAAGGTCAATGCATCAAATCAAAATAATATGTAAAAATATTCTATATATAATTAATGCAAACATTATTAATACACTCTATTTAGCATTATTCTTATACACCGCACCAAACGACCCCTTATAGTGTGATTATAATTGTACAAGTATAGTTACAAAGATATATTATATTAAATTTTAAAAAAATAAAAATTAATTATCTAAAATTAAAAGTTTATGTTTAAAAAAATATATTTATAATTAATATTAAATTAAATATTTAAGATACATGCTTTTTTTAAAAAAAATATACTATTTAGTGTATATATGTTCATAATTAATATTATCTTAAATCAACTTCTTACAAATTACAATTTAGTGAAATTTTACTAAATATATTGTTGAAAGGTGTAATGGTTATTATATTAAGAATAGTCTGTCTATTGTGTTACGCATGGTGACATTTGTCAATCCTGTTCCTATTAGGAATCAATTTGCTAAAAAATATACTGCCACGAGCTCTCTCTCTTTCTTATCCAGTCATTTAAGGAAAAGCGCCTCGAGGATATCAATCATAATTCTAATTAATATAGTAGACAAAACCAACGATTAGCCCTGTCTCTTGCTGTTCCTCCATTCCCGAAACCAAACCAAGTCCGTGCTC